>CABFWB010001469.1:146525-158234 GCA_902151455.1 Timema bartmani
AAAAAAAAAAGGTAATTTACATGATGCAGTTTACCAGTAATATGGTTTATCTCAAATTAAAAATGTCAAGTACTTACCACACCAACCAGATACGGACTGCCGGCATCTCCGAAGGCATGAGACACAAGGATCTGAAATGCTTGCGCTGTTGAACGTCTCGGTGGAACCACCACATACTGGAAACAAAACGCTTAACTAGTATGAAATTTTTTAAAAATTTCCAACTGATGTGTATTAAAAAATTTAGCAACTTAAAAAGTGAGAAAAATAAACCGCTATATTCTTTACAAACTTATAAGAAATAAATGTAATTTTAAAAAGTCTCTGCAAGAGTTTTTCTATACATTTTGTTCTGTATATAAAATATTTTAACAAAACATTGTTTTTCTTCCAAGTTGCTGATAAATTATAATAACAAATAATTGCCAAGTGATTTAGAAAGTCAGATTTAGTACAGCACTACACTCAATACAAGACAGCACTTACCTAAACTCAAATGGAAAAGGCCAGTTATGCATAAGAATCTGGCCATTACATTCTGATCTAAATAGGTGCTGTTCTGTATTTAATGCAACGTCACACTTTAAGCATTCTCAGTCTGATTATATAAATGGCCCATATACACAATATTAATGATTCAGTGATAAGTGATAACATTAAACAAAAATATTTTAAAACTAAAATACAGATAATTCACAAGCTATTTTAAGAAGATTAAACAATTTTATTTGTTACAAGAAAACATTTATTCTAGAGTGCTCAGTACAAAGAAAAGGGTTACTTAAAAGCTAAAGTTAAGAACTTTGAAAGGAAGAAGGAAGATAAGGCTCACTGAAACCAAAGCACAAAGAAAGACCAGAGTAGAGATTCATATCATGTTCACAGAAATGTTTGTAACACCAACTAGAAACAGCACAATATAAACATATCATGTGGATGGATGAACCAAAAATGTATGCTATTTTAGAATTACAATCAGTGTAGCCAAAGATATTGCCGTACTTCACCACATAATCGTTGCGCCTCGTTTTTTCAGTTCAAAAATTGGTTTATAAAATTTCATCAATGTTTCTTACAAGAAAGTAGGTGTTGTAAGAGTGCAGACAAAACTGAACATACTTCAACTCACCCTGAGTAAACAAAGTAAATTGCGTGGAAGTTTTGTGATGCCTCAGAGCTCACCATGTGAGCACGTTTATATGTTCCTTTATTGGTTCGGTTAGTGTCTAAAGTCATAGTAAGTTCTGTACACTTTCCAAGAAAAATGTAGGTTTACAGAATATAAAACACTACAAGATCAAAGTTTAATATTTTCAAGTTCCTTGTGTTAAAGAATAAGCTTAATGTGGCTTTAAAAACATGTTTAATGGTTTATCGTAGTGTTTCTAATTCACTATTTAGTGTAACTTTATAGAGAACATAACATTTTAAACAGATAAATAATTAATTTATACAATAAATAAAAGTTAAATTGGTATTAATTGTATTTCTGTTTCATTGTATATCATATCCAAATAGTTTTTTTCCTGTTTTTCCAAAGAAATAATTTTGTTGATGATAAAATTTAACTTAACTAAAATTCAAGATAGTGAAAATGATTTTTAAAAAAACCTCTGGATAGTTAATAAAATGCTGCTTTCTTAAAGGCATCAGGTAAATAAACAGACTTGAACTCTTGGTGTAAAGCACAACAAAAAATCAGTGAAAGAAGTGTGGCTTAGTGTGTTTATTTTTATCTTGAAAATACCTTCAATACCAAACACTTCCACAGTACAGTTTTGAAGAAGAAAAGAATGGCAAAGCACAAAAGAAAGCACAACAGAAGACATCACCACTCAATGGAAGCAGTCTGAGTTCTCAAACAGTAAATCGTCAACACATGTTCCTACTGTGCTTACCAAGGACATGTCTGATACTACAGCCCAAGTCCAATTCAATGAGACCGATGCAAAGAATACGAAAACCATGCAAACGATGAAATTCCCACTGGCGTAAAAGGCTGCTCCCGTAAGACATGGCACGCTGAGCAGGAGACCGGCTCCACAGATGCAGGGGTCCATGTAGGGTAACCTTGGTCTCAGTAACGAACTGACGACTGCGCCAAACGGGACACCCACCACGCCTGCGATCATGGCTACCAGTCCAAACACTAGCGACACACTGCAACACGGGCCACATGGCATGCAGGGAGGTTAGAAAGGGGGGGTCACTCGCATGAGACACTCACCAGGACCATGTCCGCTACAATGGACCAGTTGAGGTTGAGAACAAGCTCGCCCAAGAACATCAGCGTGTAGCAAATCTCCACCTGCGCTCTCGCCGTAAGCATGGCCACATAGAGAAGAGGTGTGCTGATAAGCATACCAGCGGCACACACCAGGGGGTCAACATTGGAGACACGGGAGCGCAATGTCTGAGCGATGAAAGAGCCCAGAGGTACACCTATTAACCCTGACACCATCGCGATGATGCCAAATTTATACGAGATGCTGTGAACAAACACATACTGTAGACAAGCTAAATTGCTAGCCAACAAACAAAATTTTGAACTAACAACTACCACCACTTTTGGGTAAAAACTATATTTCTGACATCAAAAAAATAAATCTTAGTAAAATTTAAGTATCAAATTAATGTTAAGAATAAAAGGATATAGTAAAACCATCTTCATTTAGAAAGAGAAATCAATGTCTTATGTAATGGCATCTAGTATCCCTCAATATTATTATCATCTAATTATCACTTTGATTAAATCTTAACAATACTGTTAAAAATTAAAACCTAAAAAGCGCAAAAACTAAATAACATTATTAGATCCCAACCATTTATTACTTAAATGTCCTAAAAAAATATTGCAAAATAACATTTTTTTATAAACATTACTAAGGTGCACCAAGGTTTTTTTAAAGATTATTTTACTAAGCTAACAAACTTCAGACAAACAAAACCTATCAGTTGTTAAGATGCACTATCTAGGCCAGTTTAGTTTCCATATTTTTAATCCCAGTCTTAAGAAAAACATATTTTTTATAGTCGACATTTATATTATTTAAATGTATCCATATGATTTTCCAAAAGTAAAAGCTACTGGCTTAAGTGGCCGAATGGTCTAAGGCTTCACTCACTTGTTAGAGTGGCCTGCAGAAGATGGAAAGATCAGTGTTCAAATCCTGGTCGATTTCATTGAAGGTAGTTCTCTCTTAATAGTTTCCCATTTTCCTTTCATGCAAATGTGGGTAGATTACCTCTAAAATGCTTCCTTCCTCATCCCTAGCCCATTAGAGTAGTTACCATAAATGCATGTAGCCTGAACAGGTAGTAATAAAAAATAAGCGACAGCTGTAGATCACACAGCTTGACATTTAAATTTAATCAAACTTTAGCAAGTGTCAAAAAAGTTGACTTCCTATTTGAATATGAGTGTGTGGGCATGCTAACTGCCATTTGATAACTAGAAAAAAGATTTTGGCAGCAGAATTAGTGCTAAAACTGTCAAGTAGTGTGATTTTTCAGTAAATTTAATATCAAATCAAGCTTAGGAAAAAACATGTAGCCTAATCTTTGAATAAAGATTAATATTTTTATACTCCCGAGAAATTTCAAAATTCAAGCCCTTTTCACAAGTTATTTTTTTGATGCTTTGTATTAAAACTAATTCCTGGTTTTTGCTGATAATATAACACTGTTTTTAAAATGACAAAACACATCTCAGTGTTTGAAAATAGTAAGATATTACAAATAGTAAATATTTTATTAAATTCTATGAAAATCCCCTCGATGGGCACCAAATGTTGTATTTTATAGATCCCACTGTTGGGTCGTCAATTGAAGAAACTCTCAAGACCCCACATTGGGTAGCCAATTATAAAACTCTACCAAACGACGACTTTTATTGTTAACATCTATCCCTTACTAGCTCAGCTTCTCTTATCGACCCGACTATCATATGAAGAAATTCCCACTTACACAATAAATATACTTTGATCACTTTTATGTTAATTTATTATTATTAAGTATTCCTTTATACATTATTACTATAACAATTTACAACTTCAGCTTGTACAACTGACCCGTCCCTACGTCAGTCACCATACATTATAACATAATTAAATATGTGGCGACAAGCAATACACGTCTTGACCCCCACCCCAGTCACTGCGCGTCTCTTTTCTGGTGTAACAGGCGTTTCTCCCTTGTATATTTTTCAAATTCTAATGACATTGACGATTGCACCAGAGTGGACTGACAAAATTGACCTATCACATGAGAGTAGTTTGAATTCTGGCTTTCTGGATGGCTAGACAATGCAACTGCTCCATACTTAGGAGAAGGTGTATTTATCTTAGAACAAAAACTAAGTGCAAAATCAGCTATTTCCGTTTTGGTTTTATCGTCCAACGCATCCAGCAAGCACATTTAAAATAAAATAAATGTATTGCCTTCCAAACTGCCTGAAGGGCTTCAATATTCTAAAATGCAAGTGATTAATTAAAAATAATAATATAAAATAAAGATAATTCCCGAATTTTAATATAAAATACAAATAAAATATTAAAACTGCAGTCTCATCCTTCTTTTTCGAAACATAGGGGTTTACAAGTTGGGACGTTACAATTTTCTTATGAAATGTGATTCTTTGGTAGTTTATTTGAATTCAACCGTTTTGTTTGTTGTCTATAGTATTTTAATTGTATTATCAAAAACCATTATTCAGTCACTTTCCATTATATCATTATAGTTAACTAACAATGAAATGAAATATTGGAACTGGCAGGTGTGCGCTGAAATGAGCCCATGATATCTATGATGAAGTGGGCTGCCTCAATAAGTGAGGAATTGACGTGTAGAAGTCTCCAACACATTCAATTCTATGATGCATTATTTCAAAATATGGTTCACACCAAAATAAAGTTGAAGGATCTCAACAGGGCTCTTTTTCCTTAACACCACTAGGTGAGTTTAATTAGTAGAAAAAATGTGATGAATATGTTAAATTAGCTTATTTTCAATGAGCTTTTAAGCATATTTGCAGAGCCATGAGAATAGGCTTGATGAAAAAGGTCTCGATTTAGCATTCCTCACACAAATACAATTTTTTTTAAAGGCTCACAATAGAAATTTTTAATATATTCGAGAAATGATAGCGAGCTTTCCTCTTTACCTTGAGATAAAAAGTTTATTTTCTTTCACCTCTTTATTATTGACATGACAAAAGGTGGTTGTATGTGCAGGGCGAAAGGGATGAATTTAGAAATAGTTTCAGAAAAGGACACACAGCTGTTTGGCTTGATAGTGATTGAAACTTTCTCGATGACTGAGGCAGCCACCTTATGCCAATTACTGTGTATGGGAAACATTGAAAATTGAAAACACCACAATAAGTAGGCTGCTTTAAGAATATAAAATTACTTATATGAATAAGCATAAACACATATAATAATTTGCCATCTTGTAGTAAAACATACAAAATGCGTAAATTATGAAATGATTTCGGTTATAGTTAAATTTATTAACAAAATGCCACTATTATAATTAACTGTAAACTAAAATAGCCCTATTTCTATAAACCCTACATTAGGATAAATAAATCTTTGATATATTGTCTTAAAAAACAACAAATTTAGATTTAAAATTATCAAATAAAAATAAATTTAATCATAAAAATGGTTATAGATGACTTGAAAAATTGCAAATACCTCAATAGAAAAATATCGCTTATAGATGTTCCTAATTTTATCAAATGTATGAACAAAAATCAATTATTTTTATTTCTTTTCTTCATATTTGTTTTCTTTTTTTGACATTTTAACCAGGTAGTATACCAAATAAAATTAGAGGAGAATAAATAATCCCATATCTATGTCATTAGTCTGTAATATAATAAGTAAATATCAAAGATCATGGTTATGGTAATATTTTCACTAATGCAATCTAACAAAAACATTTAAATAAATAGTTATGGGTCCTCAAATCTTTAAGAATATATGAGATCGAGGATTCGAGACACAAATCTTTTTAAAAATTTTCTAGTGAAATTTGAATAAAGTAGGCATGCCAAACTTGTGGCCCAATTATATTAAAGAATCATAAAAACTTAAATCAATTGTTGGATATGTGAAACACTTAAAATTGAAAATAACATGATTTTACGTGTCCAAATATGAACCAATATGCAATACGAACTTAAAAAATTAAAAAAAAAAATATTTTGGAATGTGATATTTGGGAATTTTGGAATAATTTATAGAATTTTGGCCTGTAAGGTTGGTGTACCCCATCAATACCCGTTTTTTAACAAGGATTAACTTTTCCCCAAAAAAGTTAAATTTGCAAATCAAATCTGTGTAATGTTTGACAGCACATACATATTAACTGTTTTCTCACATTAAATGAAACCAAACACCACGATAGATCCACCCCCCCACACTTGTCAACAGTATTAAAAATTAGTACTTGGGCATAAGATTTAAAGCTCAACATTAACACTATTGTTGCTATATCTACATCGTTGCTACAAATCACAGGTTTCAAATTTTTTGTTAAAAATTTAGGATATGTTTTATGTAGACAGCTAAGTTTGACATGCCTGATATTAACTGTCAACAGAAGTAAAAAATTAAGTTTTAAATACTTAACCAAGTAAGGGGGGAGCCATAAACCCTGTAGCACTTTTCCTTACTTTTTTTTTATCTCCATCTCTCATGTAACACTAAGTAGACATTTAGCATGAATACCCCCTCCCCCTCTCCTTACCCACAACTTTTTTTACCTAACTTTACATATTAAGGGCCAGTTTCATAGTCAAACTTAGTACATCTTAAGTGCGGCGCTATACTAAATACAGTATGGCACCTACCTAAAATAGAATGGAATGGGCTATCTTCACATATGAAACTGGCCCATCCCATTCTGGTCTAGGTAGGTGTCATCCTATATTTAGTATAGTGCCGCACTTGAGATGCACAAAGTCTGACTATGAAACTGGCCCTAAGACTGAATGTCATTTTTAATTATTTATATCGGGGAGCAAAAAGTGCTTAACTTACATTTTCAACGCCATATTGTTTTGAAAATTATCTATAGTAAGATAAATTTTTCAACATTATAATTTAATCATAAGATCTGTGCTACTTAACACTGATGTACCCACCCTCTCCCCTCCCGTGCCTTATCCCCTTCACTTCAGTGGTATGTGGTTTATAAGAAGTACTTACACAGAAAACTTTACATTTTCCTCGCCTAGGTAAAGTACCTGGCCCTGCCAGATGAAGGTGGGTCCCCACCACGCCAGCGCGCCAGTCACAAACGCAACACATGTGAATCCAGCAGTTGTCAGCATGAAGGTCTTACTACAAACGAACCATTCTTTGTTTAAAGTCAGATAATTTATAAGTAAAGATGACTATGGATATGTGTAATATTGTCAATGAGAGATGTGCTGAACTGGAGTTTATCTTATTATCTTATTCAGAAAATAGTTTAAAGGTATTTGCCTTGTAAAATGATACATAAAAGTTATATATTGAAATTCAAATATTTGGATGTACCATAGAATTCTGAGCTTTTTTGATATTGAAATTTTAACTAAATATTCTTTGGTGTCCAACTGATCTAAGACGCAAATCGTAATATAGGCTGGGAGATCAGGGTTTGAACCTTGATTGGGTGTGCTGAAGGTGGTTTTTCCTTTTATGATTTCCCACTCTTTCTCCATGCAATTTCAAGTAAAATTAATTTTAATTATACCTTCATCCCTAAGATACTAACATTATATATATATATATCCTGAATGAGCAGCGAGATGATGTCAAAAATAATAGTTAAAACAATTTGGTTGAAATGAAAGTGTTTCAATTAACAGTAAGTGTATAGCCCAAACTGGTACCAAGACACAGTGCTAAAAACAATAATAATATGAATATCATCTAAACAATTAAATCTACAGGAAAACTTATTTTTAATTAGAAAATTATCGAGTAAGGTGGTGTGATATAAACTTTAATATTAGCTTATGAATTTTGAGTAATCTTCCTTTCTCTACCTCTCCAGCTTGATGAGGCCGTCTGTGGTCATGAAATCTTGAAGCATGTGTGTTCTATATTTTCAACAAATATAGGGGTAAGTTGGACTGCCCTCACTCTCCTGGTTTCCCGATTCAAGCCAGCAATACTAACTGCTTTACTAGCCCAGTAGTTACATAATATTTTAAATAAGGGATGTGAACTTAATAACAAAACCCCAGAGTTATATTTTATAGTAGTGAACTGTGTTTGAATTAAGAGTTGTCCCTTACTTCCTGACTAACTGCTTGATGTCCTGTTTCCATGGGGTGGGTGCGAGGTTGGAGCCCTCACTCTCCCCTCGGACCGGGTCCTTCAACACCAGCAACACCAGCAACACTGCCACACACCCTACAATAGGAGTCACACGTAGACCCCACTGCCACTGGTTTGTGGCTCTTGCAGTCTCTGAGCCCACAATGTAACCAAGACCGCTGTTAACAATAGATAGACTCTTAACCATGTGTATTAAGCCAGCAGAGATCACGTACTGTCTGTTCAGCGTAGGAATTGTTTTATGAAAGGCCTTTTGTCCTGCCATAAAGCTATTATATAGTAGGATATTGGTAGGAAAAAAGACCTTTCAGAGAGTAATTCCTACCGTGAATGAAGTATAACTAGTCTAAGAGGCGTCTCCATCTTGGCCGGAGCAAGGACACACATTCACGAAATGCAGGAAGTGGCAATGTGATGCAATGGAGGTAATCCTTTAGTCCAAGAACCTAAAGTGATTTGAATAATACTCCTTTAGTCCAAGAACCTAAAGTGATTTGAATAATACTAAGGGCAGGTTGCACAAACAATCAGTGGCTTGATCAGAGACCAGAAGTAAGTTGATCTCATATCAATGTCTCAAACCTCATCTTCAGTTGCATCACTAACAATTAGAACGTGATTGTCAATCAGATCTCTAATCCAAGATTACCAGCAAATTTTCTCCCATAAACCATTGGTTTTAATAATTTAATTGGTCGTTTCATCTTTATTTAAGTGATGTTATGGCAAACGGTTGAGATCCAAAGTAACTAAATGAAAGAAATTAACTTTTCATTAATCATAGAGAAATAAAATTTGAAATGAGGTTTAGAGTGAGTAAATTTTATTGTGTAGACTTATTAATATCCCTCCAAATGTATTTAAGACATTTTTCTTAGGGTGCCTAGGGTGCTGGAGGTAAAATTTTTCTATAAATAGCCTACTTTAAGTATGAATTTAAATTATATAAGAATCAAATTTTCCAAATACAGCGTTGTTAACAGTGTTGCCATGTTTGTTTTACTTAATTATTTGATCAAATCTATGGTCAGGTGATCACTAATATTTTTATTTCTAATTAACTTTATTGTAACCCAAACTTTTCTTGATATAGGATCAATCTTTTTTTGACAATCCGGTGATTGAAGAATCAATATTATGTTTGTGCGGCCCTAACTATTCCAATTTCAAATAAAAACCCACATAAATGACAAGTAGAGACAAAATCACAATAGAGATACAAGTAGGCTACATGTTTTAGTTAAAGCATTATTATTTTTTTTTAATAGATAACAATTACTATGACTTGAAAACAATATGATTTATATTATTTTTGGAGGAAAATTCTTTCATATTTATATTCTTTATTGGTAAATTTTACTTGAATTTCAATCAATATTCGGTCACTAAATTTAGATTTAATTTTTCAGTTATAAATTTTGACTTTAAAATATCTAATGGAATTTCTAGAAAAATATTGTCTGAGACCTTAATACAAAAATGATTTCTCTCAAAATATATGTATGATATAAAAGTAACCATTTTTGGATACTTGTTTATATCTGAATCCCCACAAACACACAGACCAAATGAACAAAAATAGAAATCCTATTGATAAACTGACCTGCCAACAGGGATGGCGAAGTAGAAAAGTGCCAGCATGATAGATCTAAGTTGGCCAACAAACATGTCACTTATAATGGTGGGGGCAATAGTCGAGTAGCTGGCTTCTCCGATGCCAACCAAGGCGCGACTGGTGATGAACAAGTCGTAGGTCTTAAAGCAAATCACAAAAATATAATTTTATAGGTGCTGGAAATAGATGGTAAGATATTGTCATCTTAAAGAAATACTTTGATGAAAATCTATACCTGTGGATTTTAAAAAAAATCTTTATAAAGATGATAAATCAAAATAGTTGTAGTTTGACCAATAACAAATTAACTTATATTTTACAATAATTGAAGGAGGGAGTGATAGAACCAATATCTTAGTAATTTAAAACTTTATTTTTACCTCGCATAGTTTTTATAAAAAAAAACTAACTAGAGATGGCTCAAAACCTATAATTCTAATTTGTTTTTCATGTCGATTACATCATAAAAAAAATAACTTTTAAAAAATAAATTTTTAATAAAAGTTCATCCTTTTTTGTTATTTCCAAACCACATAAGTATAAAGAATTCCTTTTACCAATGGCTTAAAATTCTTATTTGAAGGAAAGGTCTTTATTTGTCAAGGTGCTTTTTTTTTATTTCTACAAATGTATAATCTCTCTAATACCATATGATTCACGGTAATTGAGAATTTAGTGCCCCAGCTTGATTAACAAAGCTACTATTATTATTAATAATAATATTATTACTATTGTTTTTAAATATTTATGCTTTTACTACTTTCATACTATTTATTATTTTTATCACCCTTCATTAATAACTATGTCCTTTTTTTGTAATTATCCATCTGTGTGTATCATTATTTGCCGATTATTGTTTATTTTATTTTGTTATTAGTAGTCTATATATATTTGTAAGGTACTTGTGTACTTCTCAGTTATGGCTCGTCATAGGTCTCATGACTGTTGGCCAGCACGATAACAAACTAAATTGAAATTGTTTAAAAAGAAGGCTAAAAAAAATCAACTCAAGATAGAACAAAAACATATGTTTATGAAGAAAACGTCAAAAAAATAAAAGTAGGCCTTTGGTATAAAATCTAAAAGAAATGCATAAAATAATGTTTTATTTTGTTTGAGGCCCAAGCGAAACAGCATACTCACCAAAATATTCCAAAAAGTAAAAAGAAAATCACTAACTTACAAATAAACAAAAAATAAAGAATGAACAATACACACTAAATAAAATCTAATGAGTGAAAATTGGAAACTTGATGAATGTCGGTTATCAACAGCAATTTCTGTGATTCACTTGTTCACACTGGTGGATGGTGGAAATGAGTGTTAGTTTCTAACATCCACCGGTGATCTTTGAAGAAATTAAGTGCACCATGTGTATTTAGGAAAAAACATAGCAGCAACAATTTTACTTCACTGCAGTTACCTGGAAATTAATAATTGAACCCTAGAACCAAATGCCCTACTATAGATAAGTTGTAAATAATTACAAATAATAACACCACAAATGTCGTTACACCCTTACATTCTTATTATCACCGCGTCTTACTACCTGTTCAGGTTATACACACTTACGCTAATGTGTAATGGTAGGGTGATGAGATGAAATGGAGGGCCTACAGTTTAACGTGGAATCCGAACCACGGTGGAGGCCTGACATTCCACACATTCACAAGTTGTAATTAATACACGTCTTGTCAGAGGTGAAGGAATGGTTTGGCAATCAGATAAATCTGTGCCGGGACCGAGGATTGAACCCCG
>CABFWB010001470.1:0-12987 GCA_902151455.1 Timema bartmani
CCCGTTTTTTCCCGATCACTTCAAATTCCCGGCTAATTCCCGTTTTCCCTGATTTTCCCGGATGGTAGACACCCTGATACTATAACACCCCAAATATATTGAAGCCTAACTAACCTCCACCTACTATATTATTATTATTATCATTATTAACACTCACTACATCTTACTACCCCTACTATACCACCTACTATAAAACTTACGAACAATTAATCTTAATATTAGAATGTCCCAATTATCCAAATGTTGATGGTGAATAATAATTTATTTTGATAGTGTTATGTTTCAAAGATAATATTCTTTTAACATTCAGTGTAAGCTTACTATCCCCACTCTTGGCCTACATTATGATATAGGCCTATTTAAATCTAGAAAAACACAAAATACCTAATAAATTACTAACCCTAGAATACATAACTTCGTAACGCAAGCCAAAGGACAAGTAAAATGCCTGCTTAACTTAGCGTGACTCTACTAAGAAAATATTTTCGCTCGCAAGGACTTCGGTTTTGCAAAGTGGTCGACCATAATAACTTTTGACACAAAGTCTAGTGTCTCTCTGCTAAAGGTCACAAATTCGTTTTGCGTCGTGATCATAATAGCCCTGCTGGCCACTATGCTAACTAGAATTAACAGATCCATGCTTATTCTTGTGAGGCATGTAAAAAAAACATGTTTAAGTGACTCACCCAAGAACAAGTGAGGAACTTAAGGAAAGAATTTTGGTGGAAGTTGAAGAAGAGACATTGCACAAAGTCATGTCAAGTTTTGAGTAGTGCATACAAATATGAATAGCATATAATGGTGGCCAACCTGAGAACATTGTTTTTAAAAATTAAATAGTTCCAAGGTATGTAGAGAATTGTTAATTTTTTATTTTAAATTTAATTCGAAGCCATTAGTAGTTAAAATAGTAAAAATCTAGTGTTAAAAAAAGTGTTAACACTTTCTGCCCCACCCTATATAAGTGGACAAATGCTCAAACATCAATATTTTTAACACAAAGTTGTTGGAATGAGACGATAATGTAGTCAATGAACTTTGTATCCTCTTTGCTTGCATGGCTGTTAAAATACACATTCATGGTGTGAAAATGCAACTTAGTTGGAGAGGGTTGCTTTAGGAGGGGGTAGCTATTACATCTGGAGCAGATATTTGTAAATAAATATTATATCCAGCATAATGCAGGACATTAGTTGTTAAAGACTTGTCATTGTGTTTTACATTTGTAAAGTGCATGTTTAATTTAGTTGTTTAAGTTTATTGTGAGTTTTTGTTTATATTTTTAATTTTTTTTTTAAATTCTAAGTCATTATTTGGTTATTTTTAGGTAGTCCAAATCCTGGCCTTATGAATCTTTTAATATAGAGCAATAACATTTATATTGAAGCGTGGCCTTAAGGATGCAAGGAAAAATGATTCCGTTGCCTATTATACTGATGGATGAAGGAGGAGAAGAAGAAGAAAAGGAACTATGGATGAGATATTCTGAGAAGATGTTCAACCCAGAAGAGGAAAAAAATGTGGGTGAAGAAGAGAAGAGTGAAACTAGCTGAGAAGGAGGAAATGTGTCAGATATGGAAAGAGGTGGAGGTTCAATTAAAGAGGATGGAAACTCGGAAAAGCACCAGGTGTGGACGAACTAGCTGTGGAATCGATAAAGAGTTACAGGAAAAGCAGGAATACAATGATTGTACTGCTGATAGTTATATTGAAAGAGAACAAAGTACCAGAAGAGTGGAAGAAGGGAATTATAGGTGACTTTTTTTAAGAATGTAGAGAGAGGTGTACAAATTATAGGAGAATAACACCACCTAGCCCTGAAAATATATAAGAAAAAGATACAGTAAAAAAAAAACAATAAAGAAAATGAAAGGAGAGAGGAACAGCACAGATTTAGTGTACAGAGGTCTATTATTGACTTGACCTTCTATATTAGAGAGATGATGGAAAGAAGGAATGAGTTTGGGAAAGACTTGATAATAGTATTTATAAATGTGGAGAAGCCTGTGGATATAAGTAAAGTTTGGGAAGTGATGGATGAGATTGAAGTGGAAAGAAAGAGGAATTTTAATGAGAGTAACAATAATGTATGCGGATGAATAGAGTTTTGTTAAGACAAAGAAGAGGTTGTTCTAAATAAAAACTTTAGTGAAGCCGGACTCACCACTACTATCTGTAATGGTAATGGAAATGGTCGTGAATAAAGTGGCAAGGAAACTAAGGGAGGAAAGAATGAAAAAATGATAATTGTAGATGTATTGATAGTATGAGGGAGGAGAGAATGAAGAGGGAGTACAGGAGCAGCTACAGGAATGAAATGAGGAAGTGAAAAAGTGTATATTGAAATTTAGCATGGCAAAGTGTTAATTGATTGTAATGAAAAGGAAGAGCATAAGGCCTAGTAAATCTATAAAGTTGGATGAGTAGAGCTGATAAGGGTACAGAATATTAAGTATCTTATAGGTGTGATTGAGGCTTATGGTAGGATTAAAGCGGATCTAATAAGAATACAGTGGTTGGAGTTGTTCTATAAGGCATCAGGGTAGTTGGAGTTCTATAGGTGTGTAAGAGACATGCTATGGTGAAGAGAAGTGTCCTTGGAGTGTAAGGAAGTGCTGTATAGGGCGAAATTTGCACCCATTGTCACATATGCAGCAGCAACATGGACAGTGAATTCAAGAGACTAAGATTGCACCCATTGTCACATATGCAGCAGCAACATGGACAGTGAATTCAAGAGACTAAGATTGCACCCAATGTCACATATGCAGCAGAAACAAGGATAATGAATGCAAAAGAGACCAAGAAAGTGAAGCTCATGGAAATGAAATTTGTGAAGAGCATGTTAGCTACCACGAGTAAAAAAAGCTTAAGATGATGATTATTGTTGCTGCTGTTGCTGCTTGTTATTATTATTATTATTATTATGTATAGGCCCAACAACACAATGAGGTCATTAGGGACGATTAGGACGTTAAACTTTCCATAGGAGAGAGACATAATAATCAAGTCACCTGTCAGAATCAGCAGGTGAAGGAACAAGACCAAAAACAAAAACACACACATGTATATTAAAATAAATCTCAATAAGAGATACCCATTTGAACACTCCATGGGAGTGCTCAAATGGACTATAAGTACAAAGTGAATGATACACCTGCTAAAAGTAAACTACAGTTGTATATACTACATTAAAAATACTGTACAAACATATTATAATATAAAATATTATAAAGACAAAACAACATATTAAAGCACACTAATTTTTTTTTTTTAATTCTCAATATGAGACATAATCCAAATGAGCCACTTTATAAAAGTGACTCAAATGGCACTTAAAAGATTTGCCAGGAGTATAAAACTAAGTAAACAAATAACTCCATCAGCACTATCAAGCAATAAAATCCGTAGGTCACCTTTAAAATCAAGAGCCAGGTGAATAGGGGCATATTTGCGACACTCCACCAAAATGTGGTAAACACTAAGGGGAGTATCTCAAAGCTCACACACTGGAGGTGGATCCCCTATTAATAAAAACCCTTGAGTCAGAAATGTATGCCCAAAGTGGAGTCTTGTCACGATGACCTCCTCCCTTTTAGATTTTCGTATATAAGAGGGCCATTGCGACACACTGTCCCTAATGGACTGCAGCTTGTTCTGAGCAGGAGTCGAAATCCACTGATTGTGTCAGGTGCATAAGACCCCACGTCGAACACAACCCTTCAGGTCTAAAAACATGACAACCCAACTTGCTTCAGGAGGGAGATGAACTGCCTCCTTGACCGCCTAGTCGCCAGTTCATTTCCTGAGAGACCAGCATGACCAAGAATCCAGCAGAAAGCTATCCGGGTATTTAATAAAATCAATTTTTAAAATTTGCTCGTGTATCATCTGCACGAGTGGATTCCAGGAGTACAAAGTGCCCACAGAGCACTCATGAAATCCGTGAAGATGAGAAGAGAATGGTGACAGTTACAAAACACAAAGATTTAAAAATGGCGTATAGTTCAGTCATAAAAAAAGGCGCATCCCGCGGAGGCCCCACATTTTGAACATCCGTGTAAATATGCTTAAAACCCTGAAAGCGGGTGGAGAGGAGCTTGTTAAAGGTCCTCCATATATAATCGGCGGGGTGGTCGCTTTAGGGAACCTGGCAAGATCAAAGTGGCATTGAGGCGGGCGTATCTTCCAAGGAGAAACTCGACCTGAATATGTGGGGATAGCCTTTGGCAGGACTATCCCACACGTGTAAAAACCGATGGCATCTGGATCCCAATCGGCCTTGTACTACACCATTTGGTTTCATACAGGACAAGGTTGGGTGGATGGAACACAGGACAGTAAGCAGCATGCTTTGGCATGCAGTTTAGTTTTGATACGTAAGATACCAGAAGGAGCACTGGTAAGAAAGAGGCGGCTCATCGGCATCGGCACAGATGTTGACTGGACTGGTATGAAAAGCACCAGTAGCCAGTCGAATGCCAGCGTGGTGGACATTTTCAGGCATCTTTAACACCGAAGGTCTAGAAGAATGATAAATGAAACTGCCATAATCAAGTTTTGATCCCACCAAAGTCACAAAGAGGTGCATTTAGGTTTCCTTATCAGCACCCCAAGAGCGACCGCTAACCACCTTAAGTAAATTCAGTGCTTTGACACACCTCGCTTTCAAGTCTTTGATGTGGGGAATCCAAGTTAGTTTAAAATCAAATAAAAGTCCCAGGAACCTTATGGTCTCTGGGATTGGTAAAATAACGTGAATCAGTAACATATTGGGGGCTGGCTGTATTCCGCATAATTTATGGAAGTGAATGACAGTCATCTGGGCTGCAGAGATGCGAAAGCCATTACTTGATGCCCACTTACATAGATTGTTAACAACGAGTTTTACCTGCCGTTCAGCCCTGTGGAGACTTGAAGAACTGCAATAAATTGCAAAGTCATCCACAAAAAGGCATGATCGAACAGGTAAGCGCACGTTATCGACAATGCTATCTACCACAATGGCGAACAACGTACAACTCAAAATACTGCCCTAAGGAACCACATTTTCTTGAATAAAATCATTGGATAAGGTATTGTTTAGCCTTAAACGGATATGTTTATCTGACATAAAATTATCTATAAAAACAGGGAGGTTCCCTCGGAGCCCCCGAATGAAAAGGGTCTTTAAAATGCTGTAACACCAGGTGGTGTCGTACACCTTCTCCAAATCAAAGAAAGCCGCCAAAAGATGCTGTTTATGGAGAAAGGAATCAAGAACAGCCGTCTCAAGACAGACAAAATTTTCCACAGTGAATCGGTTATGGCGAAAAGCACATTGAAGATCGAATAGCAGATTGTGGGATTCTAAATACCATATACATTGTTTACTTATCATTTTTCCCCATATTTTGCATACACAACTAGTTAAGGCTATAGGTCTATAGCTAGTTGGCTCCAATTTATCCTTGCCACTTTTATATACAGGGATAATGGTTGCTTGCATTCAGAGTGTTGGGAACTGATGAGATTTCCAAACACTATTGTAGAAGTCTAAGAGAAACACCCGTCCCGCAGGGAGCAAGTGACGCAACATTTCGTAATGAATATCATCAGGGCCGGAAGCTGTGCTGCCCGCCTGGGACCAGGCATAGGTCAGTTTATACATAGTAAAGGGGGAGTTATAATCTTCCCCCTGACTTTGACCAAAATCAATGGTATGGCGTTCGATGTTTCACTTATGCATTGCAAACTTGTTAGAGTAGCTCCCAGTGTTAGAAATTGTGACGAACATCGAGCCCAATACAATGACGACCTCCACAGGTGAGGAGAAAAGAAAACCTTTAGACATAAAGGCAGGTTTATTATTAATGGAATTTTTGTTACTACATAATTTACGAATACTTTCCCAAACCTTAGTTGTGAAAGTGGAAAATGTAAGGGTATAAATAAAATTTCTCCAAGACCCTCTTCTTCTTTCTCAAATGATACAGCAAGCTCAAGCACGTAGAATTTAGCATGACTCCAGATTCTCCAAAGTAGGACATCGATGAAAGAGACGTAGGGCTCTTCGATGGTCCGAAATAACCAAGTGACACCACTCGTTCCACCAAAGAACAGGACGGTGGCGCGTATTTGCCAAGGATTTAGGGATGGAAGCCCTCGCCACCGCGATGACCGTAAAAGTAAAATGCCAAGCCTTAACATCGACGCCTGGAGGATGGGGTTCATCTAATACAGTGAGCTCGCGGAATTTATCTCAGTCAGCAAGTTTAAGCACCCGTACCCGTGCTGTACTGGGAGGATCTCGAAGTGGTGAAAGCAGAATGGGAAAATGACCGCTAGCACATAGGTCCGAGTGAACCTCTCAGAGGTAGTGAGTGAGCAGAAATCCCAGGGCTACATAAAGTTAAATCGATGTCAGAGGATGCAACATTAAAGGTGGTAAAGTGCACCTGGTTCCCGGTGTTCAACACCGGGTTTCCTAAGTCAAGAATGTCCTCTACCATTCTCCAACGGGCATCTGTATAATTAGACCCCCACACCAGGTTATGCACATTATAATCCCCCAAGATGATGTAGGGGGTGGGAAGTTGTATAAAGAGGGGCTCTAGGCTACTCTTTGAAACACGTTCACATGGTGGGAAGTAGATGTAGCATACTGTTACCTCCAGAGGAAGCAATCACTTGAAGATCAGATACAATATTTATGGACTCATGATATAATATATTGCTATTTGCTAATATAGCCACAACTCCGCTAGGTTGATCAAAGAATGGCTTAAAGGTACGATATGCACCGTGTTATCAGCAGGGCGGAAGTGGGTCTCCTGCAAACACAAGATGGAAGGATGCAAGAAAGAAATCAGTAGTTTAATTTCCTCTACACGAGCATAGAAACTTCTACAATTCCATTGTGTAGCGACATTTAATAAAATAAAATATTTTAATCCACACGATCCATTACACTATTCCTTAAAAACATAAATTGGTTTAGGACCTTTTTAGGTTTCTTTGCCTGAGAGAGCCTCTCCTGGACCTCTCTCTTTATAAGAGATTTTTGTTTTATCAAGAGAGACTGGGATGCCGTGTCCTTGCGTGAAGGCTCAGACACCAACTTTAAATATTTTGATTTATTTTTAATTCGGAGGTCCCATGCTGGGCTTTTTTAATAGCACCAGTGAGACTCACCTTCACAGCCTCACCTATTCCGCCCCCCTGCCACCTGGTGTTACAAAGGCAAGAATGGGCGGCTCAACAACAGCTGCACGTTGTTTTTTTCCCCATGGCGGGCCCAGGGGTGTTGCCTGAGGAGGGCCCGGGGCTGGGCCCCGAGGGCGGCTCAGGGTTGGGCCTGTGGGAGGGGACCTCGGGGGTGTAGATTGTGGAGACGACCTTATTGAAGGCGTTGCCTTTTGCACAAATCTTGGCACTTGTTGATTTTGAGTGTTTCAAGTATAGGCGAGAGGCACGGGTCGAGAAGAAGTCTTTGAAATGTTGGCTGCGCAATGGCAGTTGGGACAGTTGATGTTTTGGCTAACAATCTGGCTATATGACATCTGAAATACCGGAGCTTGACTGGATAAGTATTCTTTGCATGCCTGGGCATATGAAATCTTTTCAGTTTGAATCTCCAGGACTTTTTTCTCTGCCTTCCATTTCAGACAGGCCCGAGTCCAGGCAGAATGCGAACCCTTGCAGTTCACGCAGAGCTTAGCAAACTCACACGGTGTATCGTGAGCCTTGTTACCGCAATCTGCACAAATTGGCTTACCGTGGCATTGCAGCTTCGTATGCCCAAACTCCTGGCACTTAAAGCGGCGCCGTGGGTTGGGACATACGGCCGGACCCTGAGCACGTGGAAACCTGCTCGGACCTCCTTTGGAAGGGTAGGAGTCGCAAATGTGAGATTATACATATCCGTCTTCTTTTCTTGGCCATTCATTTTTTGTGGCTATCTTATAAACTTCAGTGACATGTTGAGATGCAATCTCATCACAGATCTCCTCAATGCTTATGCAGTCGAAGTCATAACGAGTGACCACTCCTTTGCATACATTGAGGAACCTGTGTGGCTCCACCTTCACCTGTAAATGGGCCAAATTGCTCAATGGTATTTTAGTTATTCCCATTACGTTTACCGTCTGTACGTCATTTATGGTCTGGATCATTACAGTGCCATCACGCAGTTTTCTAATAGAGATATCTGATTTTGCAGAACCATTTATCACACTTTCGAGGATAAATGGGTTGGCACGTTTCAGGGTCTCACCATCGTCTACTCTAGACATTACCAGAAAGTGGGGCTGGGGCTTCACCACTTCCTGGATTTCAATTGCACAAGGCTGGACGGCCTTACCTGTTTTCACCTCTTGTCAATATTATGGCCCTGTGAGGGGCCGGGCAGTGAGTTGCCAGCGGGGTTGGGCAGTATGGTGATAGTGGACAGTAAGTTGTCAGCTGCGACAATGGGGCTGGCTATGCACAATACTTGGATCGTAGACCCAGGGTGATCTAAGTTAGTTTTACCATATGAGGCCCTTTTAACCCTCCCTATGGGAAACCCCACACGTCGCTAGACATGACAATCTTTGCATGGGGCAGCACCAGTAGAGGGGTCATCGCAGCAAGTGAGTGCAGGAAAGTGCAAATTTTATGTTCGGTTCCTCATGAACGCAACCAATCTATTTTCAAAGTAGGGTACCCGGTTATTGTCATCCCTAAGGCCCTTCTACTAAGATATTAAAACTGGCACACTTTTATGAAGGAGCTTAAATGCAGTGGTATCAAATTATTGACAGAGGAAAGCCATTTGAGCTGCCAGGGTTGTCAATGGAGGAGCCATAAGGCTTCTACACAGGACTGAGCGGCTGCGGAAGGAAATAAAGAATGAAAGAGATGGGAAAGAAAGTAGAATGAAGAATGAGAGAAAAAAAGGAGAAAGAAGAAAGGAGAGAGAAAGAGATGGAAGAAGAAAAGGAGATAGAAGTAAGGTTATAGGATAGATTTTCCAGCACGAGAAACGTCTTGTACAGAAGCCTCCCCTTTAAGTTGTTGTATCTATTTTTCCCCCAAATAAGAGATTAACCCAATAGATTAGTGTGCACCAACTTCAGGTGCACATGGACGACACAAGAACAATGAGACTTCTCATGACTAACAAAACCAAAGACCCTGGTTCGATACTTCCCTATTCTAAACAAAAACTAATTTTACAGATCAACTAAAGTTACTGTACAACCAATCGGAAGGCAATAGAAACTCACACATTTATATTATGCATACTTCAACAATATCAGAGTGAAAGAGTCGCTGGTTTGATCCTCATCTGTCTTTTCTATCCATAACCTTGTTAACTTCTTAACTCTACAGAAATTTACTGTCAATTCTGCTAGTACATTTTCTTTTAACAACCTGAATTACAACAAAAGAAGTACTGTAAGATCCCTAATTTGACATCACTTTGTAACCTCCCACTTTGTCATCACTTTGTAACACTTCTGACAGAACTGGGTAAGGTTACTAGTTTTGTCTGGGTGTCCAGTAGCCAACCCTACTACGCGCTACCGTGACACCGTAGAGACTTACATGGTGAGGATGGACCCCGAGTGGTAGGGGTTGGACTGGATGGTTCGTGGGGAGTGAGACTCGCAAGCTAGTCCACTAAGATAGATTTATTAAACTATTCAAATACTAAACTACTACATAGGAACCTATTAAATATCCCTTGACGAGGGAGCCGGCGCTATAACGGTCTCGCAACCCTCATGCAGACCCGAGATCGACCCTCCGGCGGGGTAACCCAACAGATCACATTTATATTATCACTACTCAGTCGTGCAGGCGACCGACACACATGCACACAGCATGGCGTCCAACATTCAACAGTCCTGCCTGGTTCTCACCCACTAAAAACTCGCTGATCTCGATATTTCACCCACCAGGAAGATCTATTGGTCACGTCGTCTCGCTCGCCAACAGGATGCAAGCTATATGAGCTATTTGCTATTCTCAACAGGATGGTAACCAAACACTCTTGACTTCCAAGGAAATGTACAAGCTCAGGTTAACATCCTGCCAGAACAAACATTAAAATAATTATGCTAATACAGTACACTATTTTCCCTACTTTTATACTATAATAAACACACTCAAAACATTATAACTCAATGTAGTGACGTTCCCTCATGTTTACGAATATAATTAAGGATCCTTTTAACCTAATTTACAAAAGAACAAACATACTAAAAAAAAAATTCTCAACGAACATGATGATGTTCATTCGTGTTTACAAATATAACAAAGGACCAGTCCTGCCCCATATAGCTGCTGTGAAAGTAGACTTCACCGGTAAGGGAATATCTGACACTGGGAACTCATCTTTCTTTCATAAAAAAGATGTCAGGAGCTAGTGAGAGAAAAGAAAGACACCGACGGCCAAAACTCCACAAACGACCAAGCCGACTCCACGCAGAGCAACTAAGCTACTGTGTAGACTCTTCAGGGGAGACCAAATAAAGGACCCCACAAAAAAACCTAACAAACCCAAAACTCCCTCCAGGAAAACCTTGACCAACATGGCTATAGTGTTCGCAGCGCCGACCTGCTAGAGACATTTTTTTAGCTGTGTCACATGAGCTCGACGCACAGGGAGCCCACTCACAGGGTTCACTAATTGGACTGTGATGTCACTCATGAATCTGTGTATGGTCATCGGGGCGGACCACCTATAACACAATTTATCCGCAACACCACGGGCTTTGTCACTAATATAATGTATTTGATACACCATTCTGTCACCTATTTTGAATGGCACATCATGCCTACCCACATTGAACTTTCTGGCTACCTTCTCGTGTGACCGCTTCAGCTGTCTGAAAACGTCACTCCACTTGCCTAGAGGAGGGTTGCGTCTGTTCAGGCGGGAGTTGCCATTTAACATTAATAGGAAACGGTAGCTTGTGTCCCATCATCAGCTTGGCTGGGGTGGCCTTATGGCTAGAGTGAGGGGCGTTATTGAAAGCTACCCGAAGACAGGATAATTTAGTGTCCCACTGGCGGTGGAACGTGTGGTGGAATGCAATTAAGGTGGACTTTAAATTCCTGTGACTACGTTCACACAAATTTGGTGCAGGATAATAGGGAATTGTGGTCATGTGCCTAATGCCTAGATTAAAACATATTTTTGAAACTTAAAGAGGTAAATAGACTGCCATTGTCTGAGACAATGCTCCACGGAATTCCAAAATTTTTGAACACCTCCCTTTCTAAACCTTTTATGGCCGTTACCGAGGTAGCGTTTCTCAACGGAATGAACCATGTAAACTTTGAAAACCCGTCCACGACCGTTAAGACATATTGGTTCCCATTCACCGACCTTGGTATGGGAACAAAGAGTCGACGAAAATCCTCTCCATGGGGAGCCTAGCCACACTGGAGGATAGCATGCAAACAATGTACTTTTGGGCGGGCTTAGCCCTTAAGCAATTTTCACAAGCTTTAACATGGTCGCTTAAATACCTGTCCATACCCTTCCAAAAGAATCTTTTTCTAACTAAAGCAATAGTTTTGGCAATGCCCAGATGTTCCCCCACCGGAGACGTGTGATAATATTCAAATAACACCTGCCTAAAACACACATATTTTCCACTGAAACTGACAGGAGGGCTTTACATATAAAATATCTTTTTCTAATTTATAATAAGGGATTTTTTGTTTATTTTTCAAGCGAGCTCGCATGCTCTCCAACGCCAGATCTCCTGCCTGTGCTAATTTGAGAGAAGTGAATAGTTTGGGTAATTGAGTCAAGAATAAGACCTCGGGGTATGAAGCGCTGTACCCCCAAAGTGGCAATAGGGGTAGACGTTTCCTCCGAAATGGGCTCAAACATTCTTGATAAAGCTTCTGCTACTGATTTACCTTTCCCCTTTATATTTATAATAGTGAACCGAAATGCTTGCAACTGAGTGATCCAACGGGCAATTTTCTCAATTTGCCAAGGATGGTTCATCAACCAAGCAACGGTGGAGTTATCAGTATGCAATTCAAAAACATTAGACTCAAGATACTACCTAAATTTTTGGTGGCGAAAATTATTGCCAATGCTTCTAGTTCATATATAGGATAGTTTTGTTCATGTTGATAGGGCGTCCGGCTGGCATATGCCACCAGTAGGATCTTCCCTTCAGTTTCCTGTGCTAACATAGTTCCTAGCACTGACGAGGACGCCTCGGTTTGGAGAATAAACCTTTTTTGAAAGTCGGCCATTTTCAAAATGGGAGCTTCATCAATGCCTGTTTTAACGTCTGAAACGCCTGCTCGTCATCATTCGACCATGTGAAAGTGGTTTTTGTCCTTCTAAGCTTGTACAGGGGCGCCGCTAAAGACGACAAGTTTGGTATGAATCAGCCAAAAAAAGCTATCATACCCAGAAACCTAGAGAGTTTCTTTTGAGTGTTGGACACAGGGAATTCTCTAATCGCCCGGGTTTTCTCCGGATTTATTTCTATTCCCTTATGGGAAACAATGTGACCTAAATACTCTATCTGGGAGACCGCTATTTGCATTTTATGGGGGTTTATCGTGAGTTTGGCCTTCCTCAGCCTGGTGAACACCTCTCTCAAGTGCTCTGCATGTTCCGTTAAGTTTTCGGAATATATGACGAGGTCGTCAAGATAGTTATAGACGAATTTGAGCTGTATGCCCTCCATGATCTGCTACCATGAAACGACTCTTTCCTCAGTCTACAACATTGCTCTAGGAGTTGTTGGCCCATATGATCCTAATGTTAAATAATAATAAATTGTTTTGTCCATAGTTCAACTGTTTTATTTTACACAATTTAAACTAGCAGATAGAAGTGAAACATAGAGTGGTTTGCTTGCGCCTCCCAAGCGAGCGGTACGGGTACGGGTGTCGAGCGTGTCCCAGTGACGGAAGAGTTTGCCAAAATCAGGCTCGTCGCCGCTCTCGCGGCGGGAATGGGAGCTGGAAAGAAAGGGGGGG
>CABFWB010001470.1:15747-59335 GCA_902151455.1 Timema bartmani
TTTTTTTTTAGTTTTACCAAAGTGGCTACCCAAAATCCATAGCCTCGCTAACGGTGTTTCAGATGCACATAAATATGTTACAATCTCTAAAATACAAATAAAATATGTATAACATATTTTTTTTAACAATAATATAATAAAAAGACAAGTTTTTCTTAATTTATTGGCATTAGGATTTTCTAATGAAGAATCATAAAAAATGCATATATAAGTGATGTCAAATTTTTCCAAAATCTAAAGAAAATTAAGTTTTACATACATTTCTCATTTTTATTTATGTTTTTAATGACTCAAATTTTAATAATAGATAATATTTATTTTTTTACTAAGATGGTTAGTAAGAAATAAGTGATTTTATCGTTGTTGGTTAAGTGATGTGGGTGTTATCGAAATTATGTTTGGGAAAACAGCATTTACATTAAAAATTTCAATTTACTAATGTGAACTGCGCGACTATCATCAGTTTCGTCACCTATCAGACGTTTGCGAGGTGTTGACACCATTTTTGTCACCAAGCAACGTTAGTGAAGTGATAACATTATTTTCGTTTGCAAGCAACGTTAGCGAAATGAGTGTTAGTGAAGTGATGTTTTTGGCTGCCGTTGAGTTTCATAATTATAATACAAGTATAAAGCGGCAAACAAACATTGAGGTTAGTTCCTGTGTTTCTATCGAGTACTATACACTTTCTAATACTAAAAAATAAAGTTTGTTTCTTTTTTTGAAAGTAACCAAATATTTATATAGGCAGGAGACATAAATTGTCCCTAAATTTGAAAAAGACCCGTATATGAAGATATCTTAAATAATTGTTGAATTTCACTTAGAAGCAGCTGTTTACTTTTCATTACTGAAAAGATGAACTTTAGTTCCAGAACAAGAAATTGGCACTCGTAACACTCTTACTATCCAATTCTAGATTATTTATCATCATTGTAAGTACCATTAAAAAGAGGTTAAAGTAAAGATTCTAATTTTTCAACTCCCCTACTAGAAAGTCAGATTTATCTAAACTTCTAAAAAATGGAAAAACTTTAAATGATTGCTAAGACATTGAATCAATATTTTTAGGGGTGGACAGAATCCCAAATGCTTGGGAAAATGTCAGGAATTTATCCATTCCCTAGACTAAGGTGGGATTTGAACTTGAAGTTTCAAGTGGGAAACAATGCACATATTATTGTTCCAGCCAGTACTACTGGCTCATCACTGTTCACTGTTAATCTATTTTGTTCTGCGGCAAGCTTGGGGAAGGGGTTGGGGGTTGGAGAGGTGTTTGTAGAGAGAAACAAGCTGGGAAGTGCCCGACTCTGTGTGATCCATCTATCAAGTTATTTGTTAGTTTCAACACGCTAAAGATCTTGAAAGATTTAGAGATGGACAGAGATATATTAGACTTTAGCATATTTTGGGTCAAGGAAATGAAGGGGAAGGAAATAGTTTGTTAAGGTCAAATCAGCCTGTCTGTTGTAAAAAAACAAACAGAGAGTAGAGCTTAAAGAGCTGTGGAACTAAACAACCTTTAAGATGTGTCCGTTCTAGATAAAATTTAAGGGGTAACAAACCTAAAGAACATTAAAGGGGTATCAAACCTAGATAACATGTTAGGGATTTAAAACCTAGGACATTTAAAAAGGGTAAAAGAAAAAGTTCAATTTCTTATTTTATTTTCTGCACGCTTCAAAAAGGTACAATTTTTAAAATAAATTAACTAATAAAAACAGTTTCCATCAAAATGTTGTAAAATGAATTATTTGATCTGTATTATTAAATATTTATTAGAGATTTTACTATTTGATTTAATAAAAATTGCTATTCACACACACACACACACACCCCTATCTATGTATATTAAGTTACATATTATTTTATTATTTATATAAAACTTAATAATGTCAAAGCTTTTACAAGTCTTACCATATTAGTTTAAAAACTGTTAAATATTTTTGATCTTGAATTATTCCAGAATGTAATTTTAATGTCCGGTGCCGATAAAAAGATTTAGACTTATTTCCAGTCCATCCCTAATATATTTTTTTAAGAAGACTTTTCAAATACACAAAATATGCTATTAATACATTCAAAAATAACATTTATAATTATTGTTGAGAATTGCAAACAAGCATGCATGTTTTTTTACGTATAGTGACAGGCAAACTGTGGATTATGTATATATTTTCCTTTGCTGATATAAATGTGCCAGTTTATAGAAATTTGTTTATAAAGCATCTAACAGACCTACCCAGTTTTATGGTAAATATTAAAGCATATTTCAGATGTTAACCCCTTGGCATACTTTGAAGAGCAGGGCTCGTCATAACATAGTACACCACACAGATACTTTGATGAGCAGGGCTTGCATATTGTGTTCTTGCTTATACTTCATAGATGGCAGGTGGTGTATAAATAAAACTTGGCAGTTTTATTCCTTATATTTCAAACAAACGTTTCATTTATTTTTCAGTTTTTTCCTTATTTCTTTCATGAATTGCGGGGTTACTGCCATTGCCGGCAGGAGTGTTATCAATAGAACTTGGCAGTTTTATTTTTCTACCCCACCCCCTCCCCCCCCCCCAAGTGAATAGCAGGCAGGAGCAGTATGAATAGAACTTGAAGTTTTATTCATTATATTTCAACCAAATCTTTCGTTTTTTTTTTACAAAGAGGTGTTATTTAATTATTAGTACAGTCAAGCTATGAAATGGTGTCAACTAGTAAACAGAAAGTTTCTCGGTCTAAAAAATGGCTAACTGACGAAATGACACAGATACTTTGTGTTTCTGACAATGAAAATGATTTAGTAGAGACTAGTGATAATGAGGATGTGGATTTTTCTGATGATTATGATAGTGAAAGTGTAGAACTAACTGAAGGTGTCAGTAATAATAACATAGATAGGCCTTTAGAAAGTGATTGTTCTTTTGACAGTAGTAATTCATATTCTGAAAATTGAAAAATGACACCTGGACACAGGGATTGAACCTGGGGCCTTTGGCTTAGTACGCCAATGCTCTAACCACTGAGTTATACTCATATTTTAAGGCAGCCAATCAAACAACTTTATATACAGGTGAAAAATGAAAGCATATATATATGAAAATCGAGGCTGGGCATGGACTTCTGGCGATAATAATCTGTACAATTTATCTATTTAACGGTAAGAGTGGTAATCCTTGAACAAAGTATAAACAGTCCAGTATGGTAATTTTTGTCAATAATAGTTATAATTTGCTATGATAAGAACATGCATAGTGTGGAAGAAGGGGGATAGATATAAACTTAAGGGAAATCGTGCATCGGATTCTTTTTGAGAAAACAATTTTTTTTCTCAGCAAGACTAATTCTAATTGAGTTTTGATTTTAAATATATATAGTTTATGTATCTTTTATAAATTTTAATTTGCTTTAAAATCGGTTTTAACTGATAAAATTTGATTTTTTTTAAAAAATCATAATTTCTATGTATTTGATTTTTTATATTTGACTTAATAACCTATTTTAGAATAAAGTGTAAATATTTTAATACAATTGCCTAAATACTTTTTAAATAATTTAATATTACTTCCACATCTAAAATAACACTTTTATAAAACAGTTTGTGATTATTTAATTAATTTTTATCTTACTGTGTTAAAGTTTCAAATTTAAATCAATTTTTCTCGTGGATTAGTTGTGAACTAACAGATTTTTGATTATTGCTTCTAAGAGGTCAGATTTTAAAACTTTTGATTAACCCATCTCATGGTGTAAATTGCTCTAACACATCATTTCACTTAATACATTTTTGAGTGGTGCTTCTATGTTTGAGTGACTCGATAATACCTGAAACTAGCGCCGAATTTAAGAATTCAATTCTAACATTTAAAGTATACAAATACCCCTCCCCCCTTACAATTTTCTTTCACAGCTTTAACTTGTGATGGCTGATGAGAGCACTCCCGGCTGTGGACACCGCCACTCAAACAAGAGTAACAGTTTATCCCATCTCGTGTTGCAGTTATGAAGCTCGTCTGGTCAGCTCATTCCACATTTAGTGATTACATATTTTAGCATTTTAGCTTCAGAGCAGTAGGTTGGTTGTACACTTTCAAACCTTACCGGAAATTTTTTAGATATTTTTACTTTCTCTCTATCTTACAGGTAGAGAAAGTATGTTGATCGTCAAAAAAATCGAACTCGAGATTTTGATGAATATCACTTCTCTCGGAGTTGTTCATTCCAGTGGGGCATCGAGCTTGCAGTCAGAGTCGGTGAAGTTGGTATGTAAATAAACACACATGTTATGGGCGTAGCATTTAACACAAGATTGTCATTTGTTAACTCTTAGCGACTTGCTTGTACTAACAAACATTCGTATTTTATATTTGAACGGGGCTAAGCCAGATTAGCCTGTTACAAATCTAGGGTTTTAAAGAGAAGACATTCTTGCTTACATGACATTATGAAGCAACACCACCACAGACAAAACCGCAAATACACTGATAGTTAAAGATAAACTATGAATACACATTATGAAAGCACAGTAAACACAATGCGAGCTAATACACTACTAGCTACCCTAGTTGGCATGAATCTAAATGTTGCGATCCTCCCCCCACCCTGTGGAACAAGTCTTGGCAATCACCTGCAACTAGGTTTTATTATCTAATTTTAATGGAATCAAACGAAAAGTGATTAATATACACTATGTAACGAAACCTGTTGGATAGCCTGAAAGTTTAGTAACAATGTTTCATGTAACATGTTGTAGAACTTTGTAATAACAAAATTTTGTGTCTTCAACAAAGCCTGATAGAAATGTTATATATCTACCCAGTGTGCAGGAATATGTATTCGAGAGAGGACATCACTCAGTAGTTAAATCGTTAAGAGGAATCGTGCATCGGATTCTTTTTGAGAAAACATTTTTTTTTCTCAGCTAGACTAATTCTAATAGTGTTTTGATTTTAAAAATATATAAATATTTTTTAAAATTTTTAATTTGCTTTAAAATCAGTTTTAACTGATAAAATTTGATTAATTTATTTTTCTAAAACCATAATTTTTATGTATTTGATTTTTTATATTTGACTTTAACTTACTTTAGATTAAAGTGTAAATATTTCAAAACAATCACCTAAATACTTTTTAAATAATTAAATATTACTTCCACATATAAAAATAACATTTTTATAAATCAGTTTGTAACTATTTGTTTAATTTTTATCTTGCTGTGTTAAGGTTTCAAATTTACATTGATTTTCTGGTGGATTAGCTGTGAACTAAGAGATGTTTGATTATTGTCTCTAAGAGTTTGGCTTTTAAAACTTTTGATGAATCCATCTCGTGGTGTAAATCGCTTTAACACAATCATCACTTCACCTAATACATTTTTGTGTGGGGCTTCCACGTTTGAGTGACTCGACAATACCTGAAACTAGCGGAGAATTTAAGAGCTCGGTTCTAACATTTAGAGTAGACCAATACCCCTCCACTCTTCCCCCTTATTATTGTCTTTCACAGCTTGAACTTTTTAGCTTCATAGAAGTAGGTTGGTCGTACACTTTCGAACTTTACCGGAAATATTTTACAGATTTTTTTTAATATGGCTAAAAACCCTCCACCGAGTCGTATTCGCAAGACGAATAAATGTACTAAATATAGTCGCTAGATGGAAAAATAAGCTAACTGGAAAGTAACTATTTTTTAGTAAATCTATATCTATGTGGAATATCCTAAATTTGATAAACAATAAATATCATTCTTTTTTAAAGTAAACATATTTTATTTATAAATATTTTTGTTCTATAGAAGTCACTGAGGCAAATAGCAATATTATGACAATGGAGTTTGATACCGTTCAGAAATCTTACGAGTTTATAGAAAGAGAGAGAAAGTCTGTGCGGTGCGCCGTACCATTTATTTTTAATATGGCTAAAAACCCTCCACCAAGTTGTATTCACAAAAGAAATAAATTTGCTAAATATGGTCGCTAGATGGAAAAATAAGCTAACTGGAAAGTAGCTATTTTTTAGTAAATCTATATCTATGTGGAATATCCTAAATTTGATAAACAATAAATATCATTCTTTTTTAAAGAAACATATTTTATTTATAAATATTTTTGTTCTATAGAAGTCACTGAGGCAAATAGCAATATTATGACAATGGAGTTTGATCCAATCGTGTCACCAGAGCTCAGTACATTTAGTCTTCGTGAACCAGCGCGACATAAATCAGGAGTCAATCATTTACCTCGCTTTTATTATTCAGTTCCTGACTAAACTTGACATTGCAAATAACAATAACAGATACTATCACAAGGTGTAACTTAAAAATAGTCTGTCAGCGGTAATACAAAATTTAACTCTTTAAAGTATTAGGCTACTACATATCCTTCACTGCTCAGGCTCTTAGCTTTTTGATAGTGTTTATAAAACCATCCTTTCCTCCTCTCTCCCCAAATGGCCAGGCGATGGACAAAAAAATTGTAATTCAGAATTAAACACATCTGAGAGGATCCGTAGTCCAGGATGACCTTAAAACGTCACTTCTTTTGAGTGTTTAATTTGAAAAAAATTTGGTAGATATTTCGTACTCCCTCCTCCGATTAAAAGTTCTTCCACTTCCCCCAAAAATTGCTTCCTGGATCCGTCCCTACCTTCCACCAGACCAAAATAAACACCGTTAAAAACAGAAATTGAATATCAGTTTCCCAACACCGGAAAGTTTGTCCGCAATAATTAAAAATCCTTATTTTTAAAATATGTTTGATAGTACCAAATTTGTTCCAATTTATTCTAAAAAAATAATAGTATGTTCCAATTTGATTCATAAAAGAAGTGTTTACGTTTAACTTTATTTAAGAGTTCCCTTATGACTCGTCTACAAACATACCCACTTGTCAGACTCGTAATTATACAATCGCAAGCTTACTCGTAATTACATTCCTCTTAAATTCAAAATAGTAATTCTACAATGAGAAGTAGTAAGACATATTTCCACCAATGGGAATTAAGATCAGTTAACCAATGAAGAAAATAATAAATACAACAGACTATGCCAGTAAAATCATTGAAATAATGATTAATAGACCATTCAAATAAATAAACAGATAGTTTTGTTATTACAAATTTGTAGAGCATGGTTTTATTTTATTTATTATTACTTTTATTATTACTATTATTAATAATATTATTAGCATTAGTACACAGTACGGAAAAAAGTTGCTCTTAGTTCTTGGGTATTGAGTATTAAATGTAATGTAAACGCTCACAACTACCTAAAACATAAGCAGCCCCCACATTTTTTGAAAAGAACTTTAATTTATGTTAAATTAAAATCAACATTTATTTGGGAAGCTCTTGTTTCTGATACATTTGGTGGGAATCATAACTAGCCTGTATTAACATTTAGAAAACAATATTAAATTATTATTATTACTGCACCTAAATTTCACCTAGTACACATTGTATGAAACTATCATTGAATCCAATTTTAAAAATTTAAGTGCCACACAAAAAGAATATATAAAAGGCAAAGAGCAGACATACACAACCAGACTATTATTACATGATTAAAGCCATATTAAAGTTTTCAAACACACATCACTTCAGATTATAAACTATTATGTTATTGTTTTTATTAATTAATTTTAAAATGTAACATATTTTACTATATAATATTATTGTCAAGAAAATAAAATGTACTCCAAGATTATTTAAATATGTAATCATTTTATCTGATTATAGTGGTCTGATCATTTGTTTCTGATTGGCTGAACACAAGCAAACGTAACTACGCACTTGCAAGAGGTGGAAAATGTTCAGTTCCAACATAAGATTGTGTTTGCGTTTGTTATTGTAGACAGACAAAATTACTTAGTTGTGTAATTGCGAGTCCGATAAGTGGGTGCATTGGGTTGTAGACCTATTACAGGCAAAAAGGTTGAGAAAACTGAACAATCTGAATGTTTCTGTTAATTTATGAATAGTAATTAGTAAACAATAAAATAGATAATGTAACATACAATATATCCTTGTGTCTACAGATGTGAGATGTAAAATTGTCTGTTTTGGCCAGGCCTATATTTCAATCTCCTGTGGTTCAATGATCTAATGTTTTTGCTGTAAATTTTTTTATCTATAATTTTATCATTGACTTCAAAGCTTTAGTTACTACACATTTATAACCCCAATGTATCAATTAATAAACTTATAACATTGTATTAAAATTAGAACATATTTTTTGTGTTTGTTTGTATGTGTGTATTCTGTGTGTTTAAGGATATGCGTGTAGGCGCTACACAGTATCTCCAAAACCAAGATACCTTGAAAGCTTAAATCCAACTAATACAATATACAAATTAAATATTGTCTGTCTGTGTGTTATTCAATAACGCCTAAATCACTGTACAGTTTTAGGAAACATGGACAACTACAAATGCCAGGAATGTAGTAGGAATAATCCAAATACCCCATTAATTCTTAAATACTTAAAATGTCTAATTGGAGGTGTCTTAGTATGTTTTCTAGAAAAAAGTTCAAAAAACAAAAATAGAATATGGCAGATTCAAAATAGCTGATCGAATTAAGCTAGAAACGTTGAAAATGAATTATTCCTTTTTCTAAAATGTAAACTGTTAGATTACTATGTAACTTTGATTTATTTTAAATCTTTAACAACCAATTATTAATACTCTGTCACTCTTCTTTCTTTTTTTACTAGCAACAACAAGCAAGAATTCAAAATATTGTGTATAGAGAAGTTAACATTTAAAATAAATTTCAGCTTTGGACACATTTTTAGATTCTATCTCTATTTTGACATTATGTTTTTAGTCAACCTACTTTTAATGTATTTTTTATCAAAATTTAAAATAATAAATAATTAATATTCAAACATAATTTAAGATTTGATTGCTTTCCCTGAGGTTAATTTTATATAAAACTAGCTGAAATGCCCATTCTTTGAACAGCTATAGTTCTATTTTAACATTTCTTATATTAACAGCATAATTAATTGTATTGTGCCCTAGACATGCTTGCCACATTTCTGTTTTATACCACACATAGAGGTTGTTTATATTAGTTTTGAAATTTTTAACTCCCTTCCCTCCTTTAACTAACTTCTCCTTATAAATTAAAAATTATCAAAATTACTGGGCTCTCAGGAGTAGTCCATTTAGTTTCTTGCAAAATTTCAATCTCAAACACCAATTGAAGCTTTTTATCTATTATAATCCGTCCATTTCCTCATGCCCCATTTTGAAATTCAAATTATTTTTAAGTAGTATTTTGAAGTAACCTATGGTGTAGAACTATGCTATATTTTGGCCTTCTATCTATTAGATAAGTGGAAAAATTAGTGGTGAGTGAAGGCTTTTGCTTTTTTATATAGAGAAAATATATCTACCAACCCCAATTTCACAGAGTCGCTTTTAAAAATTTGAAATGATTAAACCCTTTTGGTTATATGGAGTGGTCCCTTTAACTTCCTGCCTAGTTTAAGTCTCTACCACCATTGTAAGTAGTTGTTTCTATCAGTTTTTAAATTTTTACACAATTACTTCCAGTTCATCAACCCTGAACTTGAAATTTCATAGGTTAAGAATGGTCTTATTATTTGGAATGGTAACCCCAATGCTCCCCCAATTTCTGGATTCCCATTTTGGAATTCTCGTAGTTTTTTTAAATACTCTCTGATGTACAATTATGCAAAATTTTACCTTTATAGCTATACAAAAAGGGGGAGAATTAGTGAGAAGGTTTTTCTTAGGTTTGAACCATCCCCCTCCCCATTTACCTAGCATTGAGCGAAGGTCCACAAAGGTCCAAGCTCAACTGGCGCTTTGGAGGCCAATGCAGGTATATTTTAGTAATTTTGTGAGGGAAGGGGTTCTAGGAGGGGGTCATTTTATCATTTCTTACCCGTTGAGAAATAAATTCGGCCCATGACGAATTTATCACGTGCATGATTCGCCTTAAGCTGAGCCTTTCTTTGTCAGGATTGGTATAATTTTACCCAGCCCCCCAAAAACCTGGGTTTTATTTTTTTTAAACAAAAAAACACTTATTGTATTTTGTATACAAAGCAATTGTCTGATTGATTTTTGAGAGTGGTTAACCTATTTATTTTTTAATAATTGCAATATGATCAATTACTTTAGATAATTATGTGATGGATATATTACAAATAGAACCAAACAAACTTAGCATAGGCCTAGATTTAACAAATGTTATTGAATAGGCTACTCTAAGGACAATACACATACAATTTAAATTTAAAACATTTTCTTATTGGTAACTAAGCTTATACCACCATTATTAAATAAAACATATCCTGTAGAAGAATTTTGCTGACCAAGTTGTCTATTGTTTGATTTCTTAAAACAAACCTTGCTTTTATGTTATATAACATAATTGGCACACATTTTTTTCCCTGTAAAGTAACAGTCAAGTAAAGAAAGCAACAAATCAATTCTTCAACTGGCTTGCCAGTAAATTTACATATGCATAATCTCTTCCAACCCCATCTCCTTCCATTCCTCTTTCTATTCCTTCAGTCTGCTAGCTTATTATACAGTATTGTTGCCAAGAATTACATTGTTGCATTATTGTTTTCCTTTATTATGTCTCTTATTACTTCTTTCCCTACTATATTAAAATTAAAATATGTTTCACTTGAACCCACAGTAATAACTATATTTTAATGAGTGGCTATATCAGAAAGCATACATGATAAATTAAATTAAATATAAAAAACACAATAACCCCCCACCCCAAATTAAATATAACCTAACAGGGTTGGGCTTTTTTTTAAATATAGCGCTGTATTTTCAACTTTATTCTAATCCCACTCCATGATTCAGCATGTTCTTAACAACACATTACACTTTCTCAGAGGAACCAACACCCGCCCTCCTGTCGCAAGAACTGATCTTCAGAATAGAAAGGTAGTGCCACTTTGATGAATTTGATTATGTCATTGCTTACGTCACCCAGTACAGAGGTTTTTTTTAGAATCACATCTTACTAAGTGTACCCACATTTCTGTGAAGGGAAAGTGGAAAACCATTATTGGATAAACTACTCTCAATAAACCCAACCTAGATTCAAAGTGCGATCTCCCCGTCATCGGCAGTCTGGTCTACTGCGAAAGTAGACCACGCGGCCACCAAAGTGGGTTACACAGAAGTTTTATTACAAAGACAACCAAACATACAATTTAAAAAAAGTAGAGTAGTGAGTTAATTGGACATTGGTGTGGATTTTAAGGTTTGTTTATTATTCAAAATTCCAAAACTATACCAGATATTTTTACAACTTAGTTTGTATTCAATATAGCTTTTAAGTGAATGTAACACACTGGCTTGTGTACTGAGTGACGTTACAACTCATCCAATCACATGTATTTCTCCATCTATTCTATTTACGTTGCTCTGGATTATGTTGTAAAACAAAGTTCAACGTATCTGGACGCGTTTGTAACAAGTTACAAGTCGTGTTATACACCTTTTTTTGATCTTTACCTACACTATATGGGGAATGTGTAACCGGTTATCCAACACAAACATTTTTACATGTAATTTAAATGTTTTATAACTTTGGCGATACTTGAGATTTTCTACAACATTTCTGCTAAATGTTTAAAAAAACTTTGTTTTACAACAGGTTTTGACACATAGTGTAGACGGGCCTTTAAGCCATATACAAAATAAAGATCACAAGAGTGAGAAAATTATTTTTAGCAAATCAAGACATTAATTTTGATTTATTTTAGTTCCAAGCAACTTACCGTACCTACAAAAAATCAATACGTCATCATGATCGCAAACATTAACTCAAAATAAGTACCATAGCATCTATAAATAGGACAAATGTGTTCAAGAGAAATGTTAGATATTGAAAGTTAAATTACGTGTGTGTTACCCAGACAACCTATGTATGTGTATATAATATATATATATATACAATATATACTGTACACATGCTTATATAGGCTATTATATGTATGTACTGTATATATGTATATAATGTATATGTATACTGTATATTTGAATATTTAATATATATCTACTGTTTATATGTAGCTATATCTACTGTATCAATGGCCTAGATCAGCGGTTCCCAACATTTCTCGACTCGCGAACCACTTTCACATACATCTGATTTGCACGAACCCCCTGATAAATATCCATAGCCACGCACTTAATTTTACACAACATTTTTATAAAATTTAGTTATTAATTGTAATCAAATTGTTTAATATCTTTCAATTAACCTACTATAGCTCTGGTAGATACTTTGGAATACCCCACCAAATATAATGGAATAATATTGAAACTACTTAAGTACAAGTTCAAATAACTATACATTTATTCAAAAAATTAAAACTGAAATTAAATAAGCAGAGTACTAAAGTAACATTTTCTTATCTTTACTGTCACAATATTTATTATATTTCACATGTTTTTAAAGTGGTACTGGAAATTGCTGCTTTTACATAACTGAAATAGTCTCCTTTAATCACAAAATTCCATGCTAATCTAAGTTTCAAAATTGTTTATAAATTTTAACAGCTAATCACTTCTTAACGTGACTTAGTGAGAAGGATGCTCTTGCTTTGGATGGCACAGAGCTTTAAAGTCAGGAACCACAGACGATGAATAAAGTCTCAAGTCACTTTCAGTACTGAGCCTGTTTCTATATTTATATTTTTAAATAGGCATATGAAGAAAAAGATTTCTCGCTCAAATACGTAGAAGAAAATGGTACCAAACCTGTATTAGCTTTATTCGCTAACACTGGGAACTCCTCCTTTAAACTTAACCAGAAACCATTTAATGTTTTAATTCCAAATCAGTGGAGATTTCAAGGAGCTGCTCTTTTTCACTCACGCTTAATGTGGAGGATTCCAAAACAGCTGTTTCTTGCAGGGGATTGTGAAACCATTTGTTATTATTGGACATTGCTGGGAAATATGCTCTGTAGGTTTATCCAAGTCCCTTCAAGTGTTCTATAACCATGTTATTAACATTTTTGTCCAAAGAAAGCTGATTTTCTACCATAATGTCGTGAAGGGTATCAAAGCCCTCCGTTTGCTGGCTTATTAAACACGTTTCCCAATATTTTTTTTATGAACTATTTGATACGATCTTGCACAGTAAAACATTAATATTCAACCCCTGAAGAGATCGGTTTAAGCTGTCCATTTTTGAGAAAATGTCTTCCAAATAGACCAAAGCCTGGAGCCACATTTGATCTTGCATGCACTTTGGTTTGTGAAATGGATGGTTGGTAAGAAAAACAAAAACTTAGTGTTTGAGTTCAAACAATCTTGTAAGAGCTACCTCGAGATAATTACCTTACTTCAGTGTGAGACAATAAACAGTTGTTAATGCATCCCATTTCCTCACAAAGTGCTGAAAAAATCCACCATTAGAGAAATGTTTTAGCGAGCCCCTCGGAAGATTGTGCTAAAACTAATTTATTTATTTATTTTTGTCACTGTGTCTTACTACCCATTCGGGTTGGACACATTAAACTAAGTGTAAACTAACTAATTTTAACCACATTAAATTTTTACATTTTCTAAGAAAAAAATGAGAAAAATATAATAAATATTACAACTGTCACAAGTAGTAATTGTAGCTATTTTAGACCTTTAAAATGTCTTAAAAGCTAAAACTTTGTTTCAAGTCTTTAAATGTATTTATCTAGATGATGTAGATTGTCGTAGAAAGTATGACAAGCTGATTGAATCACTAGTTTAAGTTCCTGAAGATAAAACCACTTACTACATTTAATGGGAAGCCTTCCTTTGTAGAGTTTAGGTAAATGCTCTTGTACTTCTGATAGGCCTACTCGAGGACTTTGCGGTAGTTCTTCAAACTCATAGTCGAAGTTGATTTTAAAATGAATCCACCCATATGGGTTGTACTTCAAACATCTAATCTCTGACACAGTTGGATCCGAAACCTTATGTCCAGGACGAATTGATTCATAATATTTCAGTTGTGTAAAATCACAAAAGAATGTATGTGTAAGGTGAATCGCTTCATAAGGAAAAGGCTTCCTCCTAGCTTCTTTCGTATGACATAATTTGATGGCAAGTATATTATGTCCTTTTGTTTTAATTTACTTTCAATAAGGACATGCACAGAGTCACACTCCATCTGTGTATGGCCATTAACTAGGAATTTTTGTGTTATGTTATGTTATGTTTTGTGTGTCTCATATGAAATGGAGCTGTGCATTTGACATCGTAAAATTTCTGTTTTGATATCCACAGCCATCACTAAAGATGACTATTGGCAGTTTTGGATTCAAATAATGTTTCCTTAAATAATCAGGCAAGATGCAAACACAGAAGCATTTAACTCTGGTTCAGATTCATCCCACCAGTAATTAGGGCAATGATGTGAAGCAATGTTATAAATCGTGAAATTGTGACATGACAATTTGGTTTTAAAATAAACAGAGTTTGATGTAACAAATGGTGAACATTTGACAGCTTGTACGTCCATCGTAAGACAGTAAATGTCTTTGTCCTCAGACAAAACTTTGTATTTTTCTTTTTTACTTCTAGCTCTATCTTTTTAGAGGATGTAACTCTGCCAAACGTCTTCATCAAGATTGGAGATGTTGATTACACAAATCATACTGATCCTTTTTTTTTTAACGTGAATACCTAAGTTCATATCATCAAATACTGAGTCAAAAGTGAAGCTGGAATATACTAGTAGATTTTTTTCTTTCATGTTTTAAATGTACAGTTTGTAGACTTGAGCCTTATATTAAAAAGTACATTCTAAATATTGCTTTCTAGAATCATTTCGGGAGTAGTGAGATGGAACTTTCGGCAATTTATTGAAAAACTATTCAAGTGCAGTTCTTCTTGGATCAACATCAGGGATCCTAGAAGGGCGTCCCCTCTTTTTTGGTTGAGGAGGAGATACATTGTTTGTGCTACTTGTAAGCGCACTATTAACACCAGCTGAAGAATTTTGAGCGCTGTGTTCACTGTGTTTTTTAGCCCAATTTTGTACCATCCACCCAGTAAGTCCTAATGTTTGCAAGAAAAATTTCTTGTACAGACTCACTCTTTCGTCATTTAACATTAAGTAGTAATGGAATGTTCCACCGCTTCGAGAAATTGGTTTGCCTGTTCTTTGTTTAGGTGAAGTTACATTTACAAAAGAAGCAACAAATATTTATTTTTCTTGCCAAGACATTTCCCAAAAATTTCCAATATTTTTTTCTTTTTTCTTCAGAAAAATCTTGCTTTTTTTACTCTCTCTCTCTAAACACATTTCAAATTTACAAGTTGGGTCCAGATATTTATTTCTCTACGGGGTTCATCTGCTCTTAAAACTTGGGTTTTGTTGCTATCTTTCTTTCTCTTGTATCTTTCATAGCTCTGGCCCATCATTCTAGCACGTTTAGTTTTAACTTTCTCCCATGTTTCTGGACAAGACATCTTTTGCCTCTTTCGGGGTGTACCTAAATCATCATTATTTGTACTACCATCGTTGTTTGCACCGTTGATTGGTTCATTACTTTTATCAGTTACTAGGTCATCTACGTGATTTGAATTGTCGGTATAATAAACAATTGGCCCAATATCTTCTGCACTAGTGGCAGAATCACAAAAGGTATATTAATTCAATATGATAATTTTCTTGGTTCTCAAAAACAATTAATGGAGACGTAGCTGTTGAAGATTCTATTGTGAACTCAGCTCCAACCACTTGTATTAGACCTTCATCAAGATTAGAAAAGCTAAGATCTGAAAACTCAAATATCGTTGTTTCTTCTCCATTTAATAATTTATCTTCATTTAATCTATTAATACAACCTTGACTTTAACGTACTATGGTCTCGGAACGGAAGTGAAAGTTTCTAGGTCGGTACCTAAAAAGCTCCAACCCCCGCACCCCGAAGGGTGGGATGATCCAGTTCAGGCCGGATACCCAGGGTGGCAATAATTAACTCCTCCTCCCCTTCCAGTCACTCACTTGTTGGACCGACACTGGGGACTCGTGCCTCCCACCTATCCAGGGTGGTAGCCGGAGCTATTTACTTCCACTCACAGAAGTGACCTTGCGATCTACACTCTTTCCTGTCTGTATGGGAATGGGATTACGCCCATTACACGTGGGAAAGTAACTCCCCACTCCTCGTACGTACGAGTGGAGGCGCCCATGTCTAGCCCATGCACTACTAACTGTCCGGGCTAGCACCGGAGCTCTAAAACGGCTCTCCGCACGAATGACAAGGCCCAGGCCTGCAAGCCCAGAACCCCAGAAGCCGAGGCCCAGTGGCCCAGAACCAGTGGCGTTACGTCAGTGCAAGCAAGGCATGCCCTTCTTGCCTTTGATTGAAGACATGTAATTATTTTATTTAATGTTTGCAAAAATATTCTCCTGGTAATCATTTAAATGTAATTCAAGCATCAGTGGGATTGAAAAAAAATCACATTCGTGGCAGTGACCGTAACATGCATGCAAGACGTGAACTAGACCATCTAATGGTGGTTGAAATTCTGTATTAGCCGGTATAAGTTAGATTTAAGACTCCCACTGACTCCGCACCTTTATATTCACTATCATTATTTCATCTCATTGGGGTAGATGTAGACAACATACCCCCCCCCCACCTATTTCCTCCAAAACTTCCTAAAGCCACTGAAAAAAAATTGGAAAAAGGGAAGGGGGGGCGCATATTATAATGGTGCCTAGGGGCGCAAAAATATTAAATCCACCACTGGTCATTTGAGGCAAATTACTACTGAATTCGGAGAGGATCTATTTTCTACAGAGAGTGAAATACTTTTCTGTAAAATATGTGATGTGATAAAAGATGTAACCATTCAACAGCATATCAGTCGCAACAAACATGTCCGTGGTATCCAGAATATCGATAAAAAGAAAACCTCTCAGTTATTACTTGCACAAAATGCATTCACGAATCAAGAAAAATCCTCGAAATTTTATAAAGATTTGTGTGTCGTTCTGGTATCTGCGAACATTCCTCTGTGGAAACTGAGCAATGTTAAACTAAAGGATTTCCTGGGACTTTATACGGGTCATTCTATTCCAGACGAGTCCACAGCGAGGAAAAACTGGAAATGGACAGACTAGGAGAGATATTTTGGATTACGTGTATAATGTAAATCCTAACTCATGTAATAAATACATCCTATTATGGAATTTCAATCAAATTTTTTAGGTAGTTTTTTGCAAATTTAAAGTCATTATTTAGAGTTTTAGCGTCATTTTATAGGTCTTTTTTGGCAATTTTAAGGTCATCAAAATCCGGGCCCTAGTCACTTACGATGTAATGACAAGAGAAGATTATAATCATCTCTTAGCGGAGGTTAAAGAAGCAAAATATTCTGTGAGGAAGACACCTTTGCGATACCGTCGATTGAAAAGATGTGATATTATCGAAATTGGTGAAGTGAAAAAGTTTGTCTCAGGAGTGAAAATCGTAAAGTACTATTTGCCAGTAGAAAGAGAATCTATGATGTTAACGAAGCAGCTCATGTAGCTGTAGGACATGGAGGTCGAGATAGGCCAAAAATGGACACTTCAAGCAAATAAACTAATGTAACTACAGGAATCATAAATATTTTCCTATCAATGGCAAAACCCGCCAACTGAAGAAAAGTAAGAAATATAAAGGCTTGGTTTGCAAGCCCATTCTTTATTTGGAACTGAACAGCCGCTGCCAGGTGGATCTCATTGACATGAAATCTCAGGCTGATAATTGGTCCAAATTCATTATGGTCTATAAGGACCATTTGACCCAATTTGTATTAATGCAACCGGTGCAAAGCAAGTGGGCTGAAGAGGTTGCCTATCAGTTTATTGATACATTTCTGACACTTGGTGCCCCATGCATTTTACATTTACAACATCTCTAGAACTTACAGATGTTGATTACAAGGAACAAAAAATGATAATATTTTACAGGTTTAACAAATCAGTTTATTAATATTGAAACAAGTCAATAGGAAGTACATAGTATATGTTACAATTAGAAACTAATCAAACCATCCATTGTTTAAACATAAGAATATGAACAGATACAATTATATATATAGCTCAAGAAAGGAGCATCAGATGTGAAGCACCTAGGTACACCTTACAACCCACACTTATAGGCAATAGATGTAAATAAGAAAGCTTGTAACTTGTTAAAGCAGGACATATACTAATTTATCAAATGGGATTAAAGGCAGCAACTCCACGGTAATATAATTTTGTGGCGGAAATCAAATATAGTTACAAATTTACTACACATTATTTAACTCCAGTCAACTGACTGAGACTTCCAGCTACTGCTCTCAACAATTATTATAAAGAATAAGCATGAGCTAATTAGCGTGAGCTAACTCCATTGTGAGTTAGACAGTTAAGCATTATAACGTTATAACCTCCTAGAAGCAAAACTATAATTTTACAACCAGTACAAGGTGAACTACCAGGAAAACTAGATGCTACTGATACTATGGCCGGACTCTTCCTAATTAGTACTGCCTGAGCAATCAATAATATCTTTATTCTGTTATACTACAAATGGGACAATATAATTGGACAAAATAGTGATCATTTTTACTAACACTAAAGGCTCCACAAGAGGACAGTACACAATAGACAAAACCCCGCGGGACACTACTATGGACAAGTAGCACTTCCACAGGTTTGCGCACAGCAAGCCTGTACACAGTTAGACACATCAGAGACAAGAGTCAGTTACAGAACCAATTAGGTCGTGAAACATAGCAATAGATAGCCTGGTATCCTCCATTATTAAATTATAGTATTTTAACTAGCCGCAGCATGATCATATAGTCTAAGGAATCTAATCATGACCCTAATATTTGCAACTAAGCCTAATAGACATAGAAAGGTAATGCATAAAGCTATAAATTATGCCATATGGGCATAGGGAAACAAGTCATACAACAACTATGTCATAAGGACATTGAACAATAGAGCTCAAGGCTCAACAAAATAAACTATGCCTGAATGGCAAAGGGAAATAATTCAGCAGTACTAACATACAAAAACTACATCATAAGGACATTGAACAATAGAGCTCAACTAAATATTACGACATCCCTCAATACTTATAATATCCGCCGTAGCTAGCTCTGAGGCGAGGAGGCGACACAGACGCCTCAAACATCGCGGTCTTCAGTACGTCTTCCTAGTTGATGCTCGTGAATATCTTCCAGTGGTTCCTCCGTCAAGTGATTACAATAGGATAGACGTGAGCCAAGGACAGGCCTATTTATACCAGTGGCAGGGTCGGACTGGGCTCTCCAAAAGGGCGCAGACCTTGGATTTTCAGAGGGCGTAAAATATTTTAATGAACCAAAAAAACTGTACTTGTCTATTGTAAAATAACTATAGGAGTGCTAGTCGAACTCAATAATATTCATTAATAATAAATATGAGTGGTTACTGCAAAGACTTACAAAATAAAATTTTCCCCCCCTATGTGGCTTAAAGCATTGTTAAATATTATGAATTTAATAGGCTATTTTTCATAAATATAATATAAAGGAAAATTCATGAGATAAAAGAATTTATTTCACCAAATTGGAAAAATATCTGGTATTTAAGGAAAAAATTATACATTTTTATATAAAAATATTTTCCTGGATCTTGCCCTGAAGCTCAAGGTAGAGAATTTGTCAACTCGGTCATATCTGAGCTAAATACATTATGGCCAGAGTTAAAGATGGTACATGGTAAACCAAGACATAGTCAAAGCCAGGGCTCAGTATAACGAGCCAACAAAGACATTGAAAGCATGCTGGCTTTATGGATGAAAGGCAACCACTCCATAAATCGAGCCAACGATCTTCGCTTTATGCATTTTATGAAAAACAGAGCTCTTCATTCGGGGATTAAGCCATCGACATACAAAGATACGTTCGTCATTGAGCCCAGAGTTGGACTCCCTTCATCTACACTGCCATCCGAAGTTATACACAACGTTCAGGATGAGGATGAACTTCGAGAAGTCTTCAAGCAGATGAATGCAAAGTGGGAAGAAAATGAGACTAATGACGAAGAGGAGAAAGAGGCAACGCTCAAACATTCAAAGATTTATTCAGCTTGAAAGGAAGCTCATGGAAATTTGTTGAAACAGGCTGAGAGAATGAAATTGATATTCGATGGAACACATCCTTCCGGTGACGTTGGAAGTAGTGTCATCATACCTAGACCAGATGTAGACAGATCCAAGGCAGACCTTCGAAACATCATAGGAGTTGTGCTTGATAATAATAAAAAGGGTATTTACAAAATCGGGAGGAAGGATCGAGTGCTGGATGAATTATATTGCAAGTAGGGTCATTAAAATTTGAATTAATATTTAAAGATAAATTGTAACGGACGGTAAACAAATCATATTTATTTAAGATCTGATTTCAACGGCTCCCCTCAAGTGTTCAGGTGCCGATCATGAAATTTCTCTGAGGACTGCAGTGAGAAAATTAGTTATAGGACAGAACAAGGCTGTTCATGTACGAAGAATTGTACTTCAAAGAGATGCTTGTGCAAGAAACAAGGACACCTTTGCAACTCCAAGTGCCATAGCAGCACGCCTTGTTGCAATAAGTGAAAAAAGTTGTAATTGATACTTTAAATAATAAACTCTTTCGTAGACTAGTGTTGCTATTAGTTGTCCCTAGAGACAACTAGTTTTACCTAACATCTGGTTTTTTAATGGTCAAAGAATTTAGTCAATACTGTTTTTAACTGGTCAGTACGAGTATTGACTACAAGGATTTTTTTTGTGAATTCTAGTATTGTCATACTTATCGTGCTTCAAAAATAACATCAAAATCTAGCTTGTCCTATAAATGTTAGTATGCTACTACTATAAATTCCAATTAAAAAATATGAACTTAAAAAATTCAACACAATTAATTGAAAAGTCTTAATAAATAAGCCACATATTTATTTGAAAATTACAAATCAATGACTTTCTACTAAACTCCTTGCACATAGGCCTATAGTATGTTTACTTTCTCTCCATCTTACAGGTAGAGAAAGTATTGTGATCGTCAAAAAAATCAAACTCGAGATTTTAATGAATCTCGACGTTTCACCCCCCACCCCGAATCCGAAAAAGTGGTTTTTGAATTTCCGTCTGTCTGTCTGTACCTCCAACTAGAGACTAAACCAATTGACCGATCGGGCTGAACCCCGAGGGGTTTTTGGAATTATAAATCTAACCCTAAAACTAAGGGTAGTTTACTAAAGGGAAAAAAGAGAATAAGTCGGTTTCCTCAAAGTTGACTCTAACGATTTATATTAAATTTCATTTATAAACATTTATAAATATTCCAAACAAAATGGCTACTCTCAATATTTCGGCAAAATGACTTTAAGGGCTTCGGTCTGATGCGTAAATTATCATTTTTTATCATACCTCCGAAACTATTTGAGATATAAAATTACTTATCATATAAATATGTAGACCTATTTATTATACAAATATTTTATTTGAAGCATATTTTTATAAAAACCAATAACTTTCAAGCTATACGCAAATATATTTATTTTTTGACATTTCGAACACTAGGAGTAAGTATTGCGACTGTAAAAAAAAAAATCTAACCTGAAATGTTAACGCTAAAAAGTCATATTTGCAACGCCATCTGTCTGTGTGTCTGTTTAAACTTAAAATTAAGAATCGTTAAGTAAAAGGCGAAAAGAGAAAACATCAATTTTCTCATAATCGGCTCTAACGATTTTGATTAAAATTCGTATCTAGGCGTTGATTAAGATTATAAACAAAATGGCTATTTTCATTTTCATTATGAAAATGACTTTTAGAGTACTTTACAGGAGCTAAAATTTCCGTATCTCCTCAACTATTTGAGAAACTAAACAACTTATCATTGCAAAACTGTAGTACTATTAAAAGTAAAATACTTTTATTTGAAATATATTTTTATAAAACCAACAGTTTCTGAGATATTGGCAAGTATATTAATACAACTTTGTGATCTTTGGTTGTAAAGAGATACTACTTAATTTTAACGCAATAATTCTCCAATGCCATAGAGTAATTAAATATAAGTAAGTCTCTCAAAAGGTTTATGTTATTTTTCCTTTAACCTCTTAGGAAAAATGTTTGTACAACAATGATCTATCTCCTTCATTTTAAACTCAATAGTCAATATTTACATTTTTTATTGGACAAAATTTATAAATGAGGGATTTAAAACCAATGCGATAACACGAAGATGTGCAACACCTAATAAAATTCGAAAATTTTAACTGGAAGTCGAAATTTTAATACGAAGTTTTGACCCTTGTGGACCCCATATTTATCTTTTTTGTCGGTCCAAACACACAAATGAAGACATTAGTCCTCAAAAATAAAATTATAAAATTTAAAACTGGGACTCAAAAAATGTTTTACACAAGTATAATGCAATTTATGCTTTGGTTTACTCGGGTGTTTTATTTTGTTTCACATATACAGTATTACGAGTTTTGAGTAAATATCTCCTTTTTTAAACAATAGAGCGAGAAAGTCCGTGCGGAGTTCCGTACCATTTATTTTAAGCTTAGTTTGTACTAACATAATTATTTTGCCTTCACCGTTTTAGCTTATCGAATTTTCTCAACCGTTTTAGTTTATGATACCCAAATTTAATTTATTAGAATATAAATGCATGTTTACCTATTTCAAGACTGCTCCCGACTATCATTTTTTTATATTATTTAGAAACTTAAAATAATATACTTACATTACTCTATAGCTTCAATAAAAGTATAAAGCCAAAGCATCGCCCTATTGTTTGATATTACTGTGTGTTTGAAACAATTCAAAAATAGTTTAAAAATAAATTTGATGGTTCTAAAACTTATTTCAAGATAGAGCCTTCACTTCCACACTGTAAAACCGGATAAACTAGGTCCACTAGACACGATTATACAAACACAATAACACACTATTTCTTGGTTTTTTGAATGCCAACATCTCCCCGCTCACATTCCCAATCAGGTGTCCTTTCTTTTCTTAATACCAATGTCGTTCGACTACACCTTCATTATTAATGATGATTAAATAAGGGAAGAACTACAGTAAGAATGTTCTAAGGAGAGTTTAGAAAATACTTAGATGTTTTTAGCAGTCAATATTGATAATATTTGACTACTATATATAGCTAGCCTATTATTTCACCGGTATTGACATTATATATCAAAAGTGACAGCTGTGGATCACGTGAATTAACATGTACTTATAATAAAGCCCCCCCCCCAACCCCTGGGCCAGTTGTTTGGTGATCTAATATCTATAATATACTTAGCACCGCGTCTTACTACCCGTTCGGGCTATACGCTTAAGTACTAATTACGCTAATGGGTTAGAAGTTGGGAAGGTTGAATATAGAGGAAGTGAACCCGCATTTGCGTGGAGGGAGAGTGGAAAACCATTTAGGGAAAACCATCCCCAGTTCACCCGAGGGAGATTTGAACCTCAACCTCCCCATCCTTGGAAGTCTAGCTCAACACGAAACTAGAACTACGCCACTGAGGCGGGTAGGTGATCTAATCAGCGTATACTCACGCCAACACACATTTTATTTTAATTTCATTCACGATCTGGGGAAAACCACATTTAAAAAATAGATAAGAAAAACTTGACGCAATTCTAGCCTCAACATCCCCATAAACTGCAGTAGAGTACAATTTAAATCAAACGACTTAGACCGTTCAGCCACCACATACATTACATTATCTACATTAATAAAAGTCTAATTATGTCTGTAAATATGTATACATGGCTGTCCAGAGAATTTTAAGTGTTTTTCAAGGAGAAAGAAAGCTGAAATTTGGTGAAAATGTGGTGGAACCACTCAAGATGTGCGCAAACTTATCAAACTTGAAAAATGATCAAAAATAAAAATTCTAAAAATATAAAAGCTTGATCTATTTAATCATTTTGATTCGTTGACATGTTATTTGCATTTTAAAAGTAAGGATAACCTATAATATTAATTCCAATCTCAAATCTAAATAGAAATTGCATATAATATAGTGACCTCTGTTTATGGTTTGGTTGATTTGTGTTCATATTTGCTTGCAATAAGTGTTTCTTTAGTCAAAGAAAATTTTACAGGTAGCGTTAAACATATTTATTTAATTTGAGCTTACATTTACATAGCCTGAATATGTATTCATACAAACTGATTACTACTCTAATTAAAATACAGCTCACACTGGAGAGTAACAAATGACATAACCTTGTAAATAAAACTAATGTTTGATTGTTGGTTTGTGTGTGTATAGTAATAAACAGGGCTTATAAAATGGAACCCGCTTAGTAGTGACAAAATTGGATGCAGATCTAATATACGCAACAATTGTAACCGGTTCGTCTCAAGAGAATGTGTATTTCTTACCAAAAGTCGATTTAGCCCCTTTAAATCCTGACATCCCCTTTTTTGTAGATGGAGGCAGTTACCATTTAAACTAGCACTCTTATTGACTATTAATGAATCTAAAGTAAAACCTTGATTATAGTTGGTATTTATCTTCCCAAGCCAGTTTTCAGCCACGGCCAAATGTAGGCCTACTTGGCTGCGAAGCTCAACAGACGTAAGGGTTAAAGTTGTTGAAAGATCAAATCAGGGGACAGTGATACCGAAAAACCCCAAAGTATTCACAAAAACACATAGTGCGCTATATAAAGAGATTTTGTAATTTGTTAATTAAAAAATATATTAATTTAGTTAATTCGCACTTTAGCCATTCTTGCTTAATATAATTTACAGAAATATACTTTTATAACAGGCTATCCCAACCTAAAAATAAAAACCTTTCATGCATCGACAAATTAAAGGTTTGGTTTTGTTGGGTTGGGTAGTATTGACATCATCTTGTCATAGACAAGCTTAAAAACTAATGTAAACATAATAAAAATATCGTATTAATATAGTAAGACCTTGCAACATTAAAGTTAACTATGGCATAATTGATTCAAGATGTCAAAACACTAATAATTAATGTTTTGACATCTTGAATCAATTATGCCATAGAAATTATTACTAATTTACAAAAAGGTTGACATTGATATTACAATAAATATTGTTTATTCTTCTTTGAGACATATTTGACAGTTTAATCTTCAAAACTGTGTGTAATTTAATAAGGAATGATTAGAATAGCTTCTTGTAGATAAATGAAGTTTTAACCGGCCCTATGGTGTAGTGGTCAGTGCAACTGTCTACGAACCTAGGTGTCCCGGGTTTAATTCCCGGCTGGTACCATGGGTAATTTCTCCCGAAAGGGGAATCATTTCAACGGTCACCAGGGTTTGGTTAGTTCGGTGTTTGGTTTACGAATTTCTACTGGTTCCACACCTTCAAATTCACAATCATCATCGCCTTATCTCATCGGGCCACGGAAAGAATGTACAATTAGTACGTTCAGGAGTCCTATAGTAGCCGGTACATAAGTACAAGCTGATTTCCACAAACTGGGATACGAGCAGGGGCGTACGCAGGATTTCATTTCGGGGGGTGATAGAACTTCAAACCAAGAAATCCAACATTTAAAAAAAATTAATCAGGAAAAGCTATATCTAGACACATACCTAAAACAATGGCTATTTAAAACTAACAAATTAAAATTGACAATAATAGCCAGAGAAACAAACAAGACCATAATACAACACTTACTGTTCCTGCTCCTGCTCCTGTCCACCAGTCTAGCCAATGGGAACCTTTCAGTTTACAAAATTGTACATACAAAGGGCAACGAATGGACACAGAACTGCTTCAATCGATAAAAAATTATCTATCATATCTTTGATCGCTTTTCAATGTCAATATTACGATAGTATATTAGTGTGCACGTATCGGAACATTGTGTGAAACTTGTGTGTTTTCTCTTTTGAAAAATTGAAAAATGACACCTGGTCACGGGAATCGAACCTGGGACCTTTGGCTTAGTACACCAATGATCTAACCACTGAGCTATCCAGGATTCGTCCCGTGTTCATGGACATCAAGGTCATTCTTCGTTCATATTTTAAGGAGAGTCTATGATAGACTTGCAGAAATCGGCGGCTACAAGTGTGTGATTTTATTAAGATCACGAGCCATCAGATAACGCAGCCACCTTCGACTCGGTAGTTGGCTTAATGCTGCCACTTGTACAATTATTATAATTGTAAAGGATTGCATATTTATTTGCATATTTATTTGCATATCCAGGTGTCATTTTTCAATTTTCAGAAAATATCTATATGGAGAATTCCTCACTAAAAAGCATAAATAATAGCTTCGGCTATTTGATCCTTAAATTGTGTGTTTTCTGTTTCTTCTTTTGTTTGGATTGTTTTAGATTTGGGCGGGGATAAATCCCCCTCATCACCCCTCCTGCGTACGACTCTGGATACAAGTGATGTAGCCCAGAAACGCATACATATGTAATGACGTTTTAATATTCAAATTTTATTAAATATACAATATAGAAATTAACCTATCACAGAAACTGCAACATAGAATAATCGGAGTAGCGAAGCTTTGTTGCGGTCCGGCCCTATGCTCGACATCGGGAGTTGAGGAATTAATATAATGATAAAAATATAGGCCACAATATAAACTTGCATTTCAATTTACATTTTTTTTTCTACATGTTACATTTTGACTATTATTTTTTAACTTATTAATTTTTTTGGATGACTTTTCTTTAAACGTTTACCTAAACTCTTTCACTTATCTCATACAATTGCCAATTAATTTTTCTAATTAAATTACATTAATCTGCATATGCTTGCTGATCAATACAGTTTTAATATTTATAATGGCATTTAATATAATAATTGTGACTTGCAATTTAATTAAAATTATTACATGATCTTTTTGACATCAATAATTGTCCATTTCATATGAGCTACTTTTAACTTTATAGGTTCTATAAAGGAGAACCTTCTATATTTGTTCAGCAATATTGTTATTACAATTTTATTTTTTCCTCACTTAAACGACTTTTAATTGTTTATTATTGTATCATTCTGGAATGAAAATCAAATTCAATTATTTTTCATAATAACTTATTCAGTTAATTTGTCAATTTAATTATTCTAAATTTAGTTCTATTTTTTAAATAGTTCCTTATCCAATATTATAAGGCACCTGATTATTGTAATCTAGTATATTTTCTAAAAGGCAATGTATGTTTTTTAATGTACAGTAAGAAGCAGAGAGATAATTACTATACTAATATAAGTTTCATATAAGGCCACGCAGAAGGTAGCTTTCAATATATTATTTAGATATCGAGTATTTAAAGTCTTACTTAGATTTCTAAATGTAATCATGATATCGCTATTGTTTCTTTATATACACAAGTAGCTTTCATATAATTTACACATTTAATTTTACTCTAATGACCAGATGTACCACCTCTGTAGTTTGTTTAGTGGTCAGAGCTCCTGGCTACAGATCCAAAGGTAGTGGGTTCGATCCCCGACGCTTCCAAACATTTTCTGTGACGCAGTGGGTCTGGAACGGGATCAAATTCAGCCTCGTGAGGACAAACGAGGAGCTACTTGAATAAGGAAATATCAGCTTCGGTCTAGAAAACTGAGGTTAGTAGCTGAAGGATTCGTTGTGCTGACCCCATGACACCTTCTACTCGCAAATGTTAGCACTATCATCGCTAACGGCGGCGGCCGCTTCAGTTGGCATTGCTTATTCGTAAGCTCAAACCATGGAGGTTTTGTTCTAGTGACCAAATGTACTATTATGATGTTTTATTCAACGTAAATTATGACTAAAGCTTATAATCCCTCAATCTACTTTATTAATGACTCGAGTAAAAGGGGGTGTATCGTTCATTGGGATTCATCAGATACGCATGGTATTTAGCAAAGTTTTTTAGTGGTATGAATAAACTTCTATACCTTAATAGCGATCAATAAAAAACAAAATTAAGTGTCCATAAAATTCCGAGACACTTGTAAATTCCCAAATCCTGCATCACTAAGGTCAGTGAGATAGAGGGCTGGTTATTTATGTTCGTTGATGGCGCTGTAACCTTGACGCCGCTTGTTTGAGAAGTCAAACTTGTTATCTACCCGGGAGGGGGGCCTAGACGGGGAGTTGGGACACAGTCTCGCTGGATGATCAGGACTTTCTCTATGAGTTCATCTAAAAACGTGTGGGGGAGGGGGGGTATGGAGACAAGAAAAGGTCTCAAGGTACGATGCCTGGGTTATGTGATGTGAGAAATGATCTGTCCCTCAGGGTTGTCAGGGAAGAATCTTTTGTAAAGCTGGACCTTTTTTTAGGATACATTGGACAGCTGGTTTGTCTTCGGTTTGAGCTTTTCCATATAGTTTGGCTTGTAGTTTCACTCTCAGGTATTGCGAATCAAAATTCTCCTTGATTCTAGTGCACGTCTCTTCCCGTGTGTTGGAACAGTTCTAGTAAAATTTCCACCAATTTTCCACATCATGGATGAGTTTTTCCTTCACTATGGGTGGCCATTGTTCCCTAGGTGTCCTTTGGTTCTCGAGAGCTACTTCACACTTCTGCAGGAAGCTGGTAGGATTCTAATGGTCTTTTCCAGAGAAGGTAGGTAGGCTATATTGTTTGGAGAGGCTGTTTCCTTCTAAGAGTTGTATGGGCTGCTCCAATTTCTTTGTTAGCTCCTTTAGTTCTTCTTGTTCTTGCATGTTTGTTTCTAGACAGGTCGTTCACAGGTATTGTAGTCCACTGGTGTACTTTTCGGTGTCTTCCCATCCAATACACAAGAAGTGGAATCAGCCGTTGCACTTGTCGAATTGGATGAGTTATTCTCCACTGGTGGAACATTCTGGGTGTCCACACTGGAGTCTGGTCCGTCTTCTCAACGTCTTGAGAATGATGCTTCGTCTTGGGTTGATTAGAGGATGTGGTGTTGGGACCGGTAGGTGCGGCGTGAAAGCCGAGGAGTGTGGCGTGAGAGCTTGGGAGGTGTGGCGTGAAAACTGGGAAATGTGGCGTATAAGACTTTGAGGTGCGGCGTGAAAGCCGGGGAGTGTGGTGTGAGAGCCTATGAGGCAATAGCGAGTTTGTTTTAACTTGGAAAAGGGTGTGCTGTTTTGTTTGAGGTCAGTGGGTTAGTGAGGAACTCCTGTTGCTCTTCTCCTGAAGTTTTCATGTCCAGTAGATGCCCCACGGTGGGCCGCCATATTGTTATCTACTGGGGGGGAGGGGAGGCTGGATAACGCTGGATAAAGTTAAACATACAAATATTATCTCCATAGCTTCAGTGTTAATTAATTCACTAATAAGTGGAGTCTTTAGATAAATTAACCATTATTTAACGTATTACGGTGGAGTGTGGCAGTTTACCAGAACTATTAAAGAGTAATATTGTAAGAGTAATTGGTGAAATACTTCATAGATGTAGCCAGCGCTAACACACTGATTCAATAACATAATTTATATCATTGCAACACAACATTAGAGAAGTTCACAAAAATAAATTAATTATTACTAGTTAAGAGCTAAAATTCTAGGTGGCTTTGGTGGCTGCATGGTATAAAACGCTACTCTAGCACTAGACTATAATGCCAATGACAGGAGATCGTGGTTCGAATCTAAGTCGGGTGTACTGAGGGTGTTTTTTTTTCAAAAAGCTTTTCCACTTTTTCTCTGCATAAATGCGGGTATAATTCCTATAAATATAGCCTTCCTAATCCCTAAAAACTATTAGCGTAATTAGTACATAAGCGTAGGCCCTATAACCCGAATGGGTAGTAAGACGTGGCGTTAAAAAAATACATAATTTTATAAACTTCGATCAGAGTCATTGTGGGAAGGCTGGAGAAAATTGCCTAGAATTATGCGAGCTGAAGCGCGGGAAATAAGTGTCATTTGAAAAAGGTTCATGGTGCCTTTTTACTTTCTCGCTATCTTACAGTTAGAGAAAACTAGGTATCTAGGGTTTTCATAGGGTTCACACGAGGGGTTTTTGGAATTGGATATCTAACCCTAACATTTTACTGAAGGGCAAAAAGAGAAAAAGTCGATTTTCTCAAAATCGGCTCTAACGATTTTGATTAATTTTCGTTTCTTTACATTTGTAAATATTATAAACCAAATGGCTACCCTCAATATTTTGGCAAAATAACTTTAAGGGCCCCAGTCTGATGCGTAAATTCTCTTTTTTTTTTTATCATATTTCCGAAACTATTTGAGATATAAAATTATTTATAGTTGCAAATATGTAGATCTATTTATAATACAAATATTTTACAAGAAACATATTTTTGTAAAACCAATAACTTTAAATCTATGCGAAAATCTCTGTATATTTTAACTTTTTGAAAACTAAGTATTGCGACCGTAAAAATAATATAACCCGAAATGTTAATGGATGTCGACGTCTCATGACCCCCCGAACCCTAAAAGGTAGTTTTTGCAATGCCGTCTGTCCGTGTGTCTTTTTAACCCCAAAATAAAGAGTAGTTTAGTAAAAAGCGAAAAGAGAAAAAATTGATTTTCTCAAAATCGAGTTTAACGATTTTGATTATAATTCATATCTAGGCGTTGATTAAGATTATAAATAAGCTGGCTATTTTCATTTTACTATGAAAATGACTTTTAGGGTACCTTAAAGAAGTGGAAATTTTCGTATCTCTGCAGCTATTTGAGATACTAAATAACTTATCATTACAAAATTGTAGTACTATTAAAAATAAAAAACTTGTATATGAAACATATTTTTATAAAACCAATAGTTTCTGAGATATTAGCAAATATATTAATACAATTTTGTGAGCTTTAGTTGTAAAGAGATACAACTTAAATTTTAACGAAATAATTCTGTAATGCCCTAGAGTAATTAAATATAAGTAAGTCTCTCAAAAAGTTTGTTATTTTTCTTTAACCTCTTAGGATAAATGTTTGTGCAACCATTATCTATCTCCATTTTAGACTTAATATTTAATATTTACATATTTTATTGGTCAACATTTATAAATGAGGAATTGAATAGCAATTCGATGACCTGAAGATGTGCAACATTTAATAAAATGTTAACATTTTAACCGGAAGTCGAAATTTTAATACGAAGTGTTGACCCACAGGGAGCCCAAAATCGATCTTTTTTATTGGTCCAAACATACAAATGAAAACATTTATTCATTAAAATTAAAATTATAAAATTTAAAACCGGAACTCAAAAAAGTTTTACGTAAGTATAGTGCAATTATTTATGACTGGGTTTGCTAGTGTATATTATTTCGTTTCACATATATTACGAGTTTTGAGTAAATATTTACATTTTTAGACAAAAGAGCGAGAAAGTCTGTGCTGAGTTCCGTACCATTTATTTTACTTTCTCGCTATCTTACAGGTAGAGAAAGTATTGTAATCGTCAAAAAAATCGAACTCGAGATTTTGATGAATCTCGACGTTTCATGACCCCCCCGAATCCGAAAAAGTGGTTTGTGAATTTCCGTCTGTCTGTCTGTACCTCTGACTAGAGCCTAAATTTTTTTACCAATAGGGCTGCCCCGAGGTGTTTTTTTAATAGGATATCTAACCCTAAAATTAAGGGTAGTTAATTGAAGGGCAAAAAGAGAAAAAGTATATTTTCTCAAAATCGGCTCTAACGATTTTGATTATATTTCATTTTAAAATATTAATAAACATTTCAAATAAAATGGCTACTCTCAATATTTCGGCAAAATGTCTTTAAGGGCTCTAGTCAGATGCGTAAATTCTCATTTCTTATCATATCTCCGAAACTATTTGAGTTATGAAATTACTTATCATTGAAAATATGTAGATCTATTTATAATACAAATATTTTATTTGAATTTAATTTTTATAAGACCAAACACTTTCAAGCTATACGCAAATATATATATATATATATATTAACTTTTTGAAAACTAAAGGTAAAGTAATTGCAACCGTAAAATAAGTTTAACTTGAAACGTTAATGGATGTCGACGTCTCATGACCCCCCTAACCTTAAAAAGTGGTCTTTGCAGTGCCCTCTGTCTGTGTGTCTTTTTAACCCCAAAATTAAAAGTAGTTTGATAAAAAGCGAAAAGAGAAAAATCGATTTTCTCAAAATCGGCTCTAACTATTTTGATTAAAATTCATATCTAGGCGTTGATTAAGATTATAAATAGACTGGATATTTTCATTTTCACATGAAAATGATTTTAAGGGTACTTTACATAAGCGGAAATTTCCGTATCTCCCCAACTACTACTTAATAACTTATCATTGCAAAATTGTAGTACTATTAATAATAAAAAACATTTATATATTTTTATAAAACCAACAGTTTCTGAGATATTGGCAAATATATTAATACAATTTTGTGATCTTTACTTGTAAAGAGATACTACTTAAATCTTAACGCAATAATTATCTAATGCCATAGAGTAAGAAATGAGTAAGTCTCTCAAAAAGTGTATGTTCTCTTTCTTTCAACCTCTTAGGAGAAATGTTTGTACAACAATGATTTATCTCTATCATTTTAGATTCAATAGTCGATATTTTATTGGTCAAAATTTATAAATGAGGAATTAAATAGCAATGCAATAATCATAAGATGTGCAACCCCTAATAAAATGTGGAAAGTTTTAAACCAGAAGGCGACATTTTAATACGAAGTGTTGACCTTGCAGGTAGAGCAAGTATTGTGATCGTAAAAAAAAATTGAACTCGAGATTTTGATGGATGTCGACATCTCATGACACCCCGATCCCTAAAAATTGTTTTTGAATTGCCGTCTGTCTGTCTGTCAGTTTGTGCCTCGGGCTATAGCCTAAACTATTTTACCGATTGGGCTAAAACTTGGTATATAGGGTTTTAATAGGTTTACACTGAGGAATATTTGGAATTTGCTAGTCAACCCTAAAATTAAGGGTAGTTTTTCCTTAAGGGCGGAGAGAGAAAAAATGATTTTATTAAAATCGGCTTTAACGATTTTGATTAGATTTCATTTCTAAGCTTTTATCAATATTACAAACCAAATGGCTACTCTCAACTTTTCGTCAAAGTGACTTTAAGGGTTCCGGTCTGATGCGTAAATTCTAATTTTTAATTTTATCTCCGTAAGTCTTTGTGATATGAAATTATTTATCATCGCATACATGTGGATCTATTTATAATAAACATCTTTTACTTGAAATATATTTTTGTAAAACCAAAATATTTCAAGCTACACACAAATATATTTTTCTTTTAACTTTGCCAACACTTTAAGGTATTACAACCGTCAAAAAATCAAGCTCGAGATGTTGATGGATGTTAACCCCCCGAATCCTAAAAAGTGACATTTGCAACGCCGTATGTCTGTGTGTCTGTCTAACCCTAAAATTAATAGCATTTTACTAGAGGATAAAAAGAGAAAAATTCCATTTTCTCAAAATCGGCTATAGCTATTGTAGCTCTTATTTTAGACTAAATAATCAATAATTACCTATTTTATTGGTCAAAATTTATAAAAGAGAAATTCAATAGCAATACGATAACGATGAAATGTGCGTCCTCTAATAAAATGACGAACATTTTAACTGTAGGTCAAAATTTTAATACGAAATGTTGGCCCTTGGGGACCCAATATCGATATTTTTTATTGGTCCAAATATACAAATGAAGACGTTAATTATTTAAAAATAAAATTATGAAATTTAAAACCATGAATAAAAAATGTTTTACGTATGTCTAGTGCAATTTGTTCTCGGGATTGCTAGTGTATATTATATTACGAATTTTGAGTAAATATATCCATTTCTAAACAATAGAGCGAGAAAGTTCATGCGGAGTTCCGTACCTTTTAATTTTTTCTGAAACATTTGGCCAGATTATTATTTACAACAAGGTGTGCTGATCTAATATTAATCAAAAGGAAGATATTCACAAAATTCACTTTCAGGCAACAAATTTTTCAATATGTTGGCGTTAGGATCAATGGAGGACGCTACTATTCAGATCTCCAGCAAAAGTAATCTTTTTCATTGGTTGTATTTTATTAAATGCTAAAATGTCTAGAACTACTTGTTGGTTTAGAAAGTGACTTACCCACTTCGGTGGTCGCATGGTCTAAGACGTCACTCTCGCAATAGACTGGCTGTCAATGATGGGAAGATTAGTGTTTGATCCCGGGCGGATGCTCTGAGGGTTGTTTTCCTAAATCGTTTTCCACTTTCCTTCCACTCAAATGCGGGTGCACTTAATATAAATTCAACCTCCCTAATCCCATACACATTAGAGTAATTAGTAGGTCTACATAAGCATATATTATTATTATTATTATTAGCACCGTGTCTTACTACCCGTTCGGGTTATACGCACTTACGCTAATGTGTAATGGTAGAGGTGATTGTGAGATGAAATGGAGGAACCTACAGTTTAACGTGGAATCCAAACCACGGTGGATACCTGGCATTCCTCACATAAGCATATAACCCGAACGTGTATTAAGACGCGGTGTTAAAGGGGTGGGGGATTGTGACTGAGAGGGGTGAGTGGATTTAGGAACCACACACAATGTATTAGGATATAATAATTTATTTGAATGTCTTGTATTACATTGCAAAGCTAAAATATTCATATAAAATTGGTAAGATCAAGTTTTTACGCAATACAGAAATTATACGTTTAGTTTCCGTAAGTTTTCCTGCATATAAACCTGCGTGTCCACAGTTACTAAAACCGGCCAAGCGCATGAAATTACACTGTGTTGTCCATTATATTACATATCAACCAGTATAAAGTATTCAATAATTGCACAGTAAATAATAACAATAGAACCTGCAAGTCATTTTTGGTTATAAAAAACAGGATGTCAGCCACACATCTCGCCAAGCATAATTCAAGGTTTGTGTAGTCACGAGAAACGACTAGGCAGCATTGGTCATTAAGGCGCGTCGATACCTACACAGTTAAGTGGAAATTTGTATGATTCAGTTTTGATTTAAAATAAATGATACGGTGCACCGTACATACTTTCTCACTCCTACATCTAAATAATACTTATAACTCATGATATATGTGAAGCGAAATAATATATCTTGATATAGAAACATAATAGAGACAAAATAACATATAATTTCACCAAAGAGATTAGGCGCAATAATAGATACCTTAACAGAAACATATTAATTTATATTATGTTCTGTGCATCTCTCAAAACTCTATTTAAAAAAATTCTACAAATCATAAAATATCGATTTTATAAAATATTATTTCATATAAAATTTTCTTATTTTTAACAGTCCTATAGTTTTGCAACGTTAAGTAATTTCGTAACTCAAAGAGTTGCGGAGATGTGATAAAAATTGGAAATGTCCGCTCATGTTGATTACCCTCAAAGTAATTTATATGGTAAAATGAGATACACCATTTTGTTTTTGATGTTAAACAATGTATATAATTATATGATTTTAATCAAAATAGTTATAACATATTTTGATCAAATCGATTGTTTTCTCTTTTTGCTCTGAATTAAACTACCCTTAATTTTAAGGTTGGATGGATACTTCCAAAAGCCCTCTGAGGAAGCTTACGAAAACCCTAACTATCAAGTTTTAGCCTGACTGATAAAATGTTTTTTCTCTAGTCCCAGTCAAAACAGACAGATGGCATTGCAAAAACCACTTTTTTGGGTTTAGGAGTTTATGAAACGTTGAAATCCATCAAAATATCAAATTATACTTTTGTTACGATCACAAATTTAACTCTCCAAGGGGTCGCGAGAAAAACAAAATATTATATTGGCAATGTTAGGAGTCTTAGTTACGAACGTTCACTATATCCTTTGTAGAGTTTAAACTGGTAGAAAAGGGTGTACAAAATTTGGCAAAAACAGTTAACAATAGGACATATCTAATTTTTACTTTCTCACATCTTATAGGTGGAGAATGTATTGTGATCATCAAAAAAAATCAAACTCGAGATTTTGATGAATTTTGACGTTTCATGACCCCCGAATCCGAAAAAGTAGTTTTTGAATTTCCGTCTGTCTGTCTGTCTGTCTGTAGCTCGGAGTAGAGCCTAAACTATTTTACTGATCGGGCTAAAACTTGGTATCTAGGTTTTTCATAGGGCTGCCACGAAGGGTTTTTGGGATTGAATATCTAACCCTAAAGTTAAGGGTAGCTTACTGAAGGGCGAAATAGAAAAAATCGATTTGATCAAAATCGGCTTTAACGATTTTGTTTAAATTTCATTTTTAAGCATTAATAAATATTACAAACAAAAAGGTTACTCTAAATTTTTCTTCAAAAGGTTCCGGTCTGATGCGTAAATTTTCATTTTTTATCATATCTCCGTAACACTTTGAGATATGATATTATTTATCATTGCAAATATGTAGGTCTATTTATACTAAACATTTTTTATTTGAAACATAGTTTTATAAAACCAATAATTTTCAAGCTATACGTAAATATATATATTTTTTTTTTTAACATTTCAAACACTTAAGGTAAAGTATTGCGACCGTCAAAAAAATCTAAACCGAGATGTTGATGGATATCAACTTTTCATGACCCTCCGAACCCTAAAAAGTTGTTTTTGCAATGCCGTCTCTCTGTGTGTCTGCTTAGCCCTGAGATTAAGAGTAGTTTACTAGAGGGTGAAAAGAGGAAAAATGGTTTTTCTCAAAATCAGCGCTAACGATTTTGATTAAAACTCTTATATATACGTTGATTAAGATTATAAACAAAATGGCTAGTTTCATTTTCACCTGAAAATTACTTTTAGGGTATTTTACAGAACTAGAAATTTCCATATCCCCGCAACCATATGCAGGGGCTCCGGAACAGGAGAGAAGGGGGCTTGAGCCCCCTTGTTTTTATCTTGGGGGGCTGGGACTATCGTAATCCCCCCAATATTTCTCAAGTAAATTCAAAATCCATGTATAAAACATACATCTGTTACCATAAGTTGGGTCACTTTAAGAAATAAATACATTAATTTATAATAAATTTAATAGAAAACTGAAATGCCCTAATTTTTCAGTTTATTTTTCTCGCACAAGAAAAAACTCTTTCACAAAAATATAGTAACTAACACTAGGACGAATTGGGATTGCCTAAAATGGAAAAAATATCAGAGTAGTAAAGGCACAGTAAAAACAAAAATTAAAAAAATCACAGTTGAATTTTAAGTTTAATTTTAACACGAAGTGGATTTTCAACCTCAGCTCAAATTTTATATTTGCCATATTTTTATCAATCCTACAAAATTAAAAAGCTGGAAAATTAATACGATTTCTTGTTTTGTTTTGAATAAAATACTTTATTATTTTTAAATCTACTTTAAATATTGTTGTGATAATATATTTGATTGTGTACACATGGTTTGTAAGAGAAATACTAAATATTTAATAAACCCTAGCTTAAAGGTCCATTAAGCTGCCATCCACAAGTTGATACGTACACTTAGTTTGCCTTGAAAGGTAGCAGGCTTACCTAGCATGGTTCAACTATGGCCTAGCTTAAAAGATAAAATATAGCATGGACGTAACGAGGGAGTAATAAGGGGTTCAAACCCCCCCCCATCTCCCCGAAAATTTCTAAAGTTTTTAATATTGATCGCAAAAGAATGTTTGTGAAAATGTTATCTTAATTTTAAAATGTGTTGGGGGAAGACAACTTCAAATAGCTTCTAGAGGCGTAAATCTTTGATGATAAAAAAAAAGGCGAGGAGCCCTCTAAATAGCTTTTTTTGGGTGTAAAAATTCCTGGATTAGGACCATAGTATAATTAATTAAAGGAAATCTAATTTATGAAAAAGTATGGTCTAGCGCTACTTAAAATAACTTTTAGAGGCATCCGATTTTCAAAAATATGCTGGAGGCAGGGACGTATCCAGGGTGGGGGGGGGGCAGGAGGGCGGCCCCTCCCACCGAATCTTTTGACGAAAACTCAGAGAGTAGCTGTTTTTTTTAATTAACACCGCGTCTTACTACACATTCTGGTTAAACGCCTATGTACTAATTACTCTACTTAAATATAGAACAGACACAACATCCAGCCCCCAGCCGTTAATTTATTCACTGTGAAAGGGGAAACCCACATTTCACCAATGATAAATTTTTCGGTCATGCCGGGAATCGAACCCAGGAACTTTAGCTCTGAAGGCAGAGACTCTACTGACTGAGCTAAAGTGTCAGACTCGAGTAGCTGTTGGCAAGAAGTACGGTACAATTTGTATTAATAAAAAACATTGCTATAATGTGACGGTAATTGTAAAAAATAAAAAAATTAACTTGAGTTGTAAATGTTAACACTTCTATTCAGCACATCTAATTAAATCGTTTTATTTGTAATCTGTTAGTTACGAACTTCTTCTACTTAAACAAATTTGTTTTAAAAAATAAACTAATTAAATTTAAAAAATAGTGATTTTGATTCATTCCCTTTAATTCGTTGTAGTTTTTCTTATAGTTTAAATTTATTTATGTATCTTAAATTTTTGTTTTTGAGGGGAATTTTCTTTCATCTGGAGGAAATCTCGGACCTACACTTGGCAGTTGGCAGCACTGTCTCATTTTCAAAAATCCCTCACTTGTTTTGTTTAACTGACAATAGATGATATCTGTTTCAGTCTTTTTTTAGTGAGTGACTTGAGTGACGAGTTTGTTTTGATATCTTACCAGTGAGTTACCACCAATTCAAAAAGTTCATATTTCATAATCTATAAAGTATAAATTGATACTCGACAATGGATAGATTTATCATCAAGAAACCACGTCTCGAGAAAGTCAATAAGATGGAAACTTCATCAAATGTAAGTAGATAACTGTTATATTTTCCCCGCCTCAACCTCAATAAATGATAGTAAATATGAATCAAAATGGCTCATTTATGGGTGAGTCGTCCTTGTAGGATTATTCAGATATAATTTATTTTTATTTTTCGATTCGACACAAAATGGCGGAATATTTTATCCAACCTAAAATAGCGGAGTTAGAGCGATTAAATCACGTGGACTCTCCCACCCATAAGCTAATAACTAATTCATTAGTCAACATTCAATAAACATTCATTAAAAATTTAAAAATTCATAAAATTACGTGTGTAGATGTAAATTCGTTTGGTTTACATTAAACCTATCTACATTTCAGAAAATTGTTTTAATTGACTTTTCCAATCTCCATGATGAATATTATTATTATTTTCTTGTCTTTAATATAATTTCCATTTTAGTAATAAAACATTACTTACATTAGTCATTAGGTAAATGTAGGGAATGAGTTGTATATGGAATAATGGCAACAATGATATGATAATTCGTTACCGAAATTTTTACACGAGAAGTCTCTATAGCTTTTGCTTTTTTTTTTAGATTTCGCAGGATTAACTTCAACTGCAACATTCATATTCCTATTCTTCTGAACCTTCCACTTCTACCGCTTGCATTGGAGACTGCGTAGAAGTATCTGAAAGTATTCCAATAAGATCCAGTGAGTACGCTAATAATTATATTGGACTTTTCGTTGGAAAATCTACCATTAACGATTTGTACAAAGAAATGTTAATAAGAAGAGCTTGGGAACCTTTACCCTCCCACGAGTGTCACGTTCAGGTAATTGGTTCAAAGAAACGAACCTTTCAAAATAAATGGCTGCAGCGGTTTCCTTGGCTGGCATACTCTGAGAAATTAAATGGAGCGTTTTGTGTGGTATTTGCTCAAAATGAAGTTGGTCAAGGTTCTCACGAGCCAGCAGAAAATCTAGTTAAAAAACCATTCAAAAAGTGGAAGGATGCAATAGAGATTTTTGAAAAACATTCGAGAACAAAATATCATCAAAGATCTCGAGAGGCAAAAGATGAATTTTTAAACATTTTTGATGGGCACAAACAAAATGTTGTGGAACAGTTGCTAAAGAAAGAAAAAGTTGAAGTAGAAAAGAACAGGAAAGTCTTACAATATATTATTGAAACAATTGTTTTATGTGGGAAACAAGAGCTACCTCTTCGTGGTCATCGGGATTTCAGACGTTTGTCCCTAGAAGAACCGACCGCAAATGATGGAAATTTTAGAGCCTTGCTATGTTACCGGGCCAATCATGGAGGCAACGTTTTGGCTGATCACATTCTATCTTCAGCAGGAAATGCTATGTATGTCAGCCCAATAGTTCATAATGAACTAGTACACCTCATAAAGGAACAAATCCAAACAGTCATTTTGGACAGGATAAAGAAATCGATATTTTTCACCATATAACAGATGAAACAACTGATATTAGCCGAGTTAAGCAATTTTCATTGTGTGTTCGTTACTTTGATATTGAAATCATGGATATCAGAGAATATTTCCTCACATTCGTCTCAGTCTATGATATGACTGGTGCTGGCATTGCTGATACAATAAAATTACAAATTTCACGTTTTGGACTTGATCTTCAGAATGTGCAAGGCCAAGGCTACGATGGAGCCTCAGTGAAGTAGGGAGCATTTACTGGTGTGCAACCAATCATAAAACTTGATTTCCCTAAAGCAATATATATTCACTGCTCATCTCATTGCCTAAATATGTGTTTAAGTGACGCTGCCAAAACACCTTTCATTCGCAATTGTTTCTCCACAATATCAGATGTCAGCAGTTTTTTTTAGAGCTTCAGCAAAGCGTTCCAAAGCTTTGAAAGATATTTTAGTGGCAGCAGGAAAGGGCAATACTGTCCTCCAAAAATACTGCGAAACAAGATGGGTGGAGATACACGATGCTGTTTCAGTATTCAGTGACGCCATCTGTTTACTCGCACTCGTTTAGCCGCCATTATTTAACATATGTTGAACGTTGTAGTCACTTTCCAGGTAGTAGCGTTAGCAGTAGGTCTTATACGCATGCGCGCACCAGTAAAAACAATACCAACCTTACGTTTTCAACATAAAAATATATTTATCCTTCAGATAGCTATCCGGAAGATAAATTCAGTCCATAATACGCGTAAAATATTAAAGTGTCTGATAATCTTTATCTGTACGCTAACTTTAACCTCCCGATAGCAATATTTATCTAGAGGTACGAATAGTCGTTCTTCACGTGTTGTCTTTAGGGAGTTGAGAGATGGTTGGAGAAAAAGGGAGACCACCTGGGGGATAATTTATCACAAATAAAACCATATTATTTTTATATTCAAGTACTAATTCTTTTTTTCTTTTCATCGTGTAACTAGTGGATCAAAATGTAACCAAATGTCTATTAACTTTTCTCAAAAATAAAACTTTAGAATCAACATAATAAATTTCAATTTCCTTAATCTACTTTGTTCTCCACCCCCCCATTATTTAATTAACCCCGAGAAGCTCTACTGAACCCACTGGCTGCCGCGGACAATATCTAAAGAAGAATATGGAGAGGATGAGACTGGAGAAGTTCGACTGGTTAGAAATGCGCTTTTTGATTATATTTACTTTTTACCCTTTTTGGCCTCTTAATCCTTTTTACACCTTTTTACATTATTTAAGTGGCTTAGCGCCGGAGAAATATTTTAGGGTGGAAAGGATAAAAAGGTTTAAAGAGTGTAAAAATGTGTAAAAATTGCGAAAAGGGCATGGAAGGTAAAACGAGTAAAAAGTAAATATAATAAACTTTTTTTTAAAGGTTAAGTAAAAAGGTTAAAAAGTGTAAAATAGAATAAAGGGTGAAAAATAAATAACATAGTCAAAATTTTAGAATTCCACCTTTGAGGCGCACAGGGGCTACTAATTTTTAAATTTCAAACCTCTTCATGCAGTATATCGAGCAACGTTCATGACAGACACCCAAACTCTTCATTTTATTAATATAAATTGTTGTATTTTTCCAATAGTGCTAAGGAACGTAGAGTTTCGGAGAAAATGTACACTAATCTGCATGGAGGGATATATTGGCAAAAAATTTAGGAAAAACAGACTTTAGTATGCCTTACCAGGACTCGAACACCGATCTCCCTATCTCCAGCAATCCAATTCAACACGAATGTGACTTGTTAAACTATACTACAACTGATGTTGGTGTTGCTTGGTGATTATTATTGAAGAAACGTTTAAATTAATGGTTAGTTCTCCAAGCGAACGAGCATCAAAATTAGATTTATTAAAAAAATAGGAACAATCTATTTATTTCATAAGAAATTTGACAACTTATTTGAAATGTCAACACCTATTGCAATTTTTATAAATTAATTATTTTAAATGTTGAATTGTTTAGAATCTGCCACTCGTGCTATCTCTATTCAAATTAAACAGCAAATGGTAGAACGATCTCTTGTTCTAGTGCTCAGCACACTTGGCTACTGACTTAGAAGTCTCTGGAGCGTTTCCCGGCAGTACCATAGTTATTCTGTCCGAAAGGGGACTGTTCCTATTGTCACCATGGTCTGGTAAATTAGGTGTGAGTTAACTTTAATATCACTACTGGCTCCACACCTTCATAATCACTATTATCACATTCAGGGACGGTCCAAAGAGTAGGCCAGCAAGGCTTCGACCCAGGGCGCCATCATTTGTAGGTTTCGAATTTCTTAAAAAATTTACGAATTATAATTTTCTTTTAATATGATTTATGACCTAAGTTGCCTGTCGCAAGGCACACGCGAAATACCTAGTACACTACAGGTAATATAATTTGAAAAGGGGCAAAGAAGGCTGCCGATTGCGAACTCTATACATTTAGAATATTATGGATATAAAAGTACACGTGTGCATTCGAATTTCGCGGCTCTCTGCTGTTGTCACGCCTGTGGTTGACGTAAAACTCATAGAATGCGCCTCTATAGGGCTATATAAAGGCGCACAAAAGTACCAGTTTGATCATGAACACTACACACTTTTTGCACACTAGCCTGACCGTCATTTTTCTGCCAACATATGTGTGCTCATGTCGATTCTTATTCCATTGTTTTCACTGTCAGTTTTATTTTTCTCTGAAGAAACTTACCGTTTTCACTTGAACTTTTACCAAAGTTTTCACCTCTTTATATAAATATATAACATTGAGGTCAAGAGGTGTCATGTGATCTGTTATTTTTAATTTCAAGCTGAATGGTTTTTGGTGTATTGAAAAGCTGAACATAATCTGAAAAAATATGGTTTAAATAAAGCTAGCGCCAGTACTCTTCCGCTTGTTATTGGTGTCATCCTACGTTTTCCTTTATTATTTTTGTATTTTGAGCTGAAAATTTAACACAGTTCTCGCTGCTATGAATATATTACGTTGAAGTTGTTAGTCTCATACTATTGATTTTTTGCGCAACGGAAAAAAAACCTTTTTTAATAAACAGTATTTGTTCAAATGTATCATATTTTAAGGGAGCTAAGGCATTGTTTTCAAATGAAAAACTTCAATTATTTATTTGAAATTCACATATCATATGCTTTTAAAATTATATAAAATATATTTAAACTTTCCATAAAGACAATAGATTTATTTTTGGTGTACAGTTAGATAATTATGAGTGCTAGGTGTGAACATAGAAATTTCTTGTTGAATAAAAAAAATTGCCTAATAATTTAGCAAAAAGTGATTATAAAAAATTTATTTCTCAAGAAAATCTTTTAAAAGCATAATCTACAAAATCTTAATAATGTTTGTTATTGGGGGTGGGGGT
>CABFWB010001470.1:59355-104617 GCA_902151455.1 Timema bartmani
GGGGGCATTGATGGCTTGCGCTGGCCCTGATCACATCTCATTGCGAGTACGACGTACAATGACGTATAGACAACCTCCAAGGCCAGCTAAAAGTTTACACACATGGTGACCGAACGAAATAGTGGGTCTCTCAGAGTCAAATACGCCATACGCTAAAAAAAAAAAAAAAGTATTTACTTCAAAAAGATACATATAAGTTTTAGTTCGGTTGTTCTAAATTACCTTAGGCCAAGCGATTTTAGACCACCCGTCTCAATCCAGTAATTACTTTTTGAGTTAACTGGCAACAAATAGTCAGATAATAACTATAAAAATGTATTATTATTTGGTTCTCTTATGGTTTATACTACCTATTAAAATAGAAACTTCACAAAAATGTGAATGCACAAGCAGACCTTAGAGATTCATGTAAGGATTTACGATAGGCATCCAAAGCTATCTATAACAATTTCAGTACTATACAAACACCTGTACTGGCAAAGTGGCTAGTCTCATTCATACTGGTTAGCTGGTTAGCTGGTTAGCTGGTGTTAGGGAGGTCAAGGCTATAATACTGTCTGGTTGGACTGGTTGTTTTTTTTATTAAATGGTTTATGGTTTTACACGTAAATTCTGGTACATTTCCTCACAAATTCTAACTTTCTCCTACCTAAACCACTAGTAAAATATGAGAATAACCTGGACGCGTTGTAAGACTCATTGCCTTAAAATAAACCTTTAAAACACGGATAAATGCTGTAGGGTTTTTGTTCAGGTTCTTAACCCAAGTTTAGGCTCAATATCTAATTTTCATAATTTGTTTCAAAAGTTGCGATAAATTATCGTGAAAGTTAATTGCATTGCGTAAAGTGAAAACAAGTGTATATAGGATCTAAAAGAAATATAATTATTTAAAACAAAAAGTTAAATGTAAACAATGTAGATAAGGTTCAGGAACAATTCCCAAGATCTAACACATTTAATAATCTAAACACTTTATTGCTTATATAACCTTGAAAATGTAGTGATTTTTGGAGGTGATTTCCATTGCGTCTAATTACTCGTTCAGGTTATACCTATACATTGACCACGCTTATGTTAAAGGAACGAGGAAGGTATAGTTTTGAATGTACCGGCATTTGCACGGAGGGAGAGAGGGAAATCATTCATGGAAAAATAACATCAGTAAACCCAACCAGGATTCAAATCCTGATCTTGCGGTCACTGGTCATCCAGTCCCCCATACAGTGACGCGTTAGACCATGCGACCATCGATCGATTTAGGTTTTTTTCACACTGGGATCTAGTGACCATCAAATATGTTTTTTGGGCGAACACTGGTGGGACACCGGTGTCCGCCACTTTATTGCCAACAAACTGGGTAAAATTTTATTTTTTTACTATTTAAAATTGACTCAAGCGTTGAAGAATTATTGTTACTGGCTTCTAAACAGAATAATGAGGAAAAAACACTTACACACATATCTTCTGCTAAAGAAAGACTTGTTATACACACTATTTGACGATCTGAGGCAACACAAATGACAAGACGACTTGGTATATCACATCGGTGTTATTCAAATGGACTTATAGCAAGAACAAGAAAAACAGCATTGTTCTTTACATCAAATTAACAAGCGACTGTTTGCTGCTAGTTGTCAGAACTACACATAGTGTCGTAACTGGTACTCCAATGTTAAAAGAAGCTGAATGGGCTATTTTACATGTTCTTTATACACACAAAATATTATATCTGTACACGACATACAAACTAGATTAGCATAGAACAGTACGCCTCATACTACACACCCAGATAAAGCACCTGGGTATGTAGTAAATGTAAAGGTGGATGAAATCATTTGCCAACTAGTCAATAAGTTCATGAGTGTCACCCAAAATCGAACCATAGCTCACCATTATGGTGATCGACCAAACTTTCCCCTTTACTGCGGGAACGGAATAAAGTCTAGTTAAATAATGGAATTTTGAATTGACTGTACACACATTCATGTGATGGTTTTTGATTGTATGCCTACTTAAATAATGGAGTATTTACTGCTGTAACACAATCAAGGAGGATATACGACTATATGGTAATCAAGAAGAACTAACAGTCCAGTCTTCATAGTAAGGGTCCTTTAATAAATATAAATATATTTGTTGCGGTCAACGTTGATAAAAATGTATGTTGTACTAGCTGGTATATCCATTCTTCTCACGGGAAATCTATTAAGTAACGTTGTTCTTTTTTACTATATAACATAATACACAGGGAAAAATAACCAAATCTTAATTAATCCTTAACCCATTTATTCCCAAAACTATTTCTTTTAGAAAATTTAATAATATTGATATATGATGTTCAAATGGGATCTAATAGCTATAATGTAACCTCAAATATTTTTTTACAGTCTTCTATTGAATTAATGACATGCCCCATTAATGGGGGCGGGATTGAAAAGGTATAGGTTAACACTGCATTTTTAAATGTTTATAACATAGTTTTTAAATAAGAAAATTGATTTATTTGGATTTTAAAATACAACAAAAATACAATTTAATCTTATTCAATATTTAAAACTAGATACATTTTTTTTACAAGAAGTCATTTAGCGAGAATGAAACTTCTCTTAACAATGAACATGGCATCCAACATTGCATTTCTTGCATTTCCTTGTTGTGTTCTTATGACATTCCCCACATCGGACTTGTTTCATGCTCTTCACAATCACATGATTGAATCCATCAAGTCGTTTGTCACTACACAATATTTTTTTCAAAGTTTTTGGTGATGGTCCTGGTGCTACTCTAATGCTATACTTTGCCAGATAGGTTTGCACAATGTATCGAGTAAAGGATAGTAAATCAAGTGTATCTTCCTTTCCTTTGGGTGCTAAACGATACAGTTGCCATGCGTTGTTTACAGATGCATTGAGAGGAAACATGATCATCTGCCAATACCACTTCTTCATCCTCACATTCACTCTATAAGTCGAGATGTTTTGGTCGAGTCGGTCTACTCCTCCCATTTAATAATTATAGTTGATAATACAAGTAGGCTGGTCAGTTTGAATTAGCTTCTTTTCTTTGTTGCTCCACCTCCTTTCTTTACCAATTGGTTTAACCCCTCTAAAAATAGAAGCAACAGTTACAATATTGTTATCATGGTATCGTATCCAAGTTATCCCACTACTTGTATCTGTCATTTGGGAGTAAGAGTCTCTTACTTTATTCTTCAAGGTAGAAGCTTCTTCTAAGGATGCTTTCTAAATTCTATTTGATCGAATAGTCCTGGTGCAGTAGTGGCGCCTACTTTATAGTTCCTCTAGAAGACGAACAGAAGTAAAGAAATTGGCTATATATATGCTGTACTGTCCTAATGGAAGTTTGTCAACCAAGTCGATAACAACAGATCCTCCAACTCCTAGCTCGAGAAGTGTGTTCCCAGTTGATTCACCTTGGGAAGGCTCCCCTTGAACTAAATAACCAATTCGATTACAAATACCCCACACTTTGTAACCAAAACGAATTGGCTTACCATGGATGTGTTGTTTAGCACCATGGCAACCGTAATATGGACCCATTGCTTCATCAATTTATAAATTTGAGTCTTTAGTGAAAGCACGTAGCCCATCTCTTGTTTAGTAACAACCATAGAGGACGAACTTTACCCAATCTGTCATTCTCATCAAGTGTTAAGTTATCAATACGTGTAAATACTTCACAATATTTCAAATGTATTTCTTGACATTACTTTTGAGATTGCTTCATTATGTGTATCACTTGAAGTTTCCCAATACATTCGATACCTTGGTACACTACAGTAGCCACTCAACAAGAGTATTCCTAAAAAAAAACTTTGATATCATTTTCAGTTACCTTGAATTTTATGTTGCCTTTCTGAAAAGCATGGTTATTTGAACAGTTAGCTATTAGTTCTATAATTTCACCATCAAAAAACATTTCAAAGAGCTCTACAGGACTAGAGCTATTTTGAATCCATTCAGGCTGTTCCCAGTTTGGTTCTGGTGCAAAAGGCAGGTCCATACTTTGCCACTTTAGGCTAGAAGTACCAATTTTCATTCTTTTAGATTTATTATCATTCTCTGATATATTAATGTGTTCTAAGCATTCTTCTGGAGTATCTTCTTCACCCATAATTGTACTAACAATACCTGTCTCTCCAAGGGGTTTAGTGTGCAACTCTGCAGTACCACGAAGTTGATTACCACTGATATGATTGATGTCTGGGTTGATCCTCATCTTCAATGTCATCATCACTAAGTGAGTGGTTTTCAGGAGGACTCATAAAAACTTTGCCTCTATTATATTTTCATCATCATCCAAAATTGAGATTATTTCATCTAAGGTTAGCCTGAAAGCCAAAAATATAAAATTATTCCCACCGCCCCAATATTGGGGCATTACTATATAGGTTACTATTTACAGTGTGAGAGCTAATTGATTAGTGTTTCAAGTAAAGGTCTAAATAAATGAATAATAATAAAGGTTATAAAACAAAAAAGTAAAATAATAGTCCAAAAATATAGTAACAATAAATACATTTACGTTGTCTTTGTTGACATGATGTCCTCAATAAGCTGAATGTAAGTTTCAACACCTCTTTTAATAACTTTGTCTTTATAAAATAAATGCTGGCAACAGTTTAAACTATTGCCACTCCAATAACTAAAGGTAAAAATTTCTCAGAAATACAAAATAGATAGATGGAAAAAAATAATAAGTTCACTGCCCCAATAATGGGGCGGTGGGAATAAATGGGTTTGGTTTAAATTGTTTGTTATAAAATGCGAATAGTAGGCTGACTAAAACCCAATGTCAAAATATAAATTTAATTTTAACATGACATGTTAAAAGTTGAATTATAACTTCTCTATATACAATATTTCAACTTTGCCTGCTGTTGGTAGTGATAAATAAAGAAGAGTGACAAAGCATAAATATTTGGCTGTTCAAGAGCTAAACATATTCAAGCTACATAGTACTGAAATAGTTTACAGTTTAGAACAGGCGTTATTCATTTTAAACGTTTCTGGTCTAATTCTATCCGATATTTTGAATCCGCCATATTAAACTTTCGTTGTTTTTGTTTTTTCTAACTTTTATAGAGAATATTTTATTTATATCCACCGGCATGCCAAATTTTAGATTTTTAGGATGTTTACGAGTTTTCGAATAGTTAGTGTGACAGACTAATCTCAAAACTATATCGAATTAGTATGTTCCGCATCCGTCTGCACTATTTATATAATTTCTTACTATACAATATTAAGATAACTAAGACAATCCTAAATCAAATATGTCAAACAATGAATTTTATAAATAGGCCTAATATTTGAATCGAAACATTAATCAGCCCATAAATTGTATTTAACTTTATTTTCTATTCCTCTATCTTGAACTATTTAATAATTTTATAATCTAATATTACATAGGAGCTCTTTAACCTAACTTAAACCTAACTTAAACCTAACTTAAAACTAATGCAATGTACTACATTTACAGCTTGGATGTTACATGTTGTCCTTGTTAACCTTCTGGTTGCTACTACTGCTTGAACTGGCTGGCTGCGTGACAGTCAGCCTTAAGGCCAGTCGATGCCCTGACCACTCGTCAGTGCGAGCCTCGGATTACACATGTTGTCAAGTGATCCGAGGTCATGGGGCTCCTTAGCTGGGCTCCGGTCGTCAGAGAAATTGCTACCCCTGGAATCTCGGACTCCAACCCTTGCCTTTGTCAGACCTCTCCAGGATACCTAGAGAGAATGAGACATTAGGCTTTTCCACATCCCATAGCTACTATCTTAAATCCTAGGTCTTGTGTTTTCCGTTTTCCCATTGTCCGTCTCGTCTACGTGTAGTCTCTCCTATCAATCACTGTCATCGTCGGTGTGATTGCTCTTATCCATCCTATTGTCTCTTCTTCTTCTGTTCTTTCTTTAACTTTCTTCCTTAGGTTTGTAAATATCATCACCACGTTCCTTATGCGAGATTAGAGTTGCGACTTCATCGAGGAGCTTCCATTGGATGCTGTTACGTAGGATCTCGTAGATATGGCGTGGCTTGCTGCTGGTTCCTTAGGTGTAACGTGTTACCACATCCCCGGACAACATGCTCAGTCACAGTTTCTTGTCTCAGTTAATCCTCTGTCATTGAGAAGTGCTTTGTTCGGTCCATGCTCTGTAAGGTAGTGTAAAAGCCCCTGATTAGGTTGCAGGTGTATAAGACTCCGACGTTAAGGTTGGGTGCTAGTGAGCACCAGTTTAGTGCATTAATTTTACAGTTTTTATAGCATAAACATTTATTTGGCCAAAATAAATCAAATATTTCTTCTATAGAAACATAGAGTTTAGTTTTCTGCACATGCTAATCTCAACAGTTCTTGAATATCTCTCATGAGCATAGCGGCATTTGGTGACAAACTTTTTAAATGCAGAGAAAAAGTTGTCATTAAATTCCAGAACACCCTTGACAGATATTAAAGAACTGTTGAGATTAGCATGTGCGGAAAACTAAACTCTATGTTTCTATAGAAGAAATATTTGATTTATTTTGGCCAAATAAATGTTTATGCTATAAAACTTCGAAAATACTGCCCTAAACTCACGCTCACTAGCACCCCATCTTAATGTGTGCTCGGAAACATGTCCTAGTTTCGCCTACCCGGTTTGCTGCTTACCCAGTTGTTTTGCCACTCCTCTTCTTATCTCCACCGACGTCGTCACTCCGACCCCGGTCAGTGTTTACGAACTACTGAAAAAATAAAAAAATAAGTTTTTGAAAAATATACAGTAAGCTCTTGATTTTAAATAAAGGTGACACTCATTATTATTTTATTTATTTTTTTCAATGTTCGTTTTTGATATTTTCCGGTGTACACGAGAAGTTTGAATTTGTGTTGTGACAAGTTAAGACACCTTAAATTACTCAGTATTCTAGAGACTAGTCGTTTATAGTTCCCATTAACCTGAATCGGTGATCAGTTGGTTCCTCAGAATCTGCTCTCTCGTCTTTATTATTATTATTTTTTTAAATTGAATTGTTGGAGGAAAGTAAATAATCCAAAGGAACATCAAATTTAATTGTTTCAGATTCAGATCTTTGTTTCTAGTGAATGTTTTTTTAGTATTTTTAATTTTTTTTTTAAATTGATTTAAGGTATTTAACGTACACTTTCTGAACCGACTCATAATATCAGCACACAACTTATTAATTAACTTATATATAGAACCGAAACAATATCTAGCCCCCAGACGTTAATTTATCACTGTGAAAGGGTAATCGCACTTTTCACTAACTATACATTTTTCGGCCATTCTACGAATCGAACCCGGAACCTTTAACTCAATAGACAGACACACTACTGATTGACCTAAGCTGTTGGAATTTTTGTAGTAACATTATCGTGAAAATTTTATACCTCTAAATTATTATTTGCTCTCGAACTCAAACATTCTGTCTGTCCACATGAATGTCTGGCTGTAACTGGTGCTAAAGTTAAATGGTTTGATGGATTTTATTCAAACTTAATATTTAGATATTATGTGGTCATAACTGGAGGCTAATACTTAATTTTGACTCTATCTCTAAGATAAATGGTAGTTTTGAGTAGATGAGTAGTTTTAAAAACTGGATTTGTTTTTATAAATTGTTCTAATCTGTACAAAATGTATGTTTATAGACTTTTTCGTCTGCTTATCAAAACAATGTATTGGTTTTTAATGAGCAAAATTTATTCAAGGGTAGTTAACTAACAGTCAACTTTTGAATATTTAAAATACAATAGGTTAAATGAGAGGGTAGTAACAATTGTGTGGTCCCTTTTTTTTTAACTTAAACTACTGTCATAATAACGTGCAATTATTAAATTTAATTTACTAATATGAATGAAATATTTGGAGGTGAATTAATTACTATAAGTAATTTTGTCACTAACCATGATTACGCAATAAACTCACTATAAAATCAATTAGTAAGTGGAAAGAAGTGCAATAAGGGAAATATTTTTAGTGTAACTAAGTATTGTAGCAAGTATAATGTACCTATAAAGACAATGACTGAGTGAGTATGGCGGTGTACAACTCCGCCCGGGGGTAAAGGATGGCAAATGGGTCAGTTTTACCCAGAGTCCCGCTCTTCGAGGCCTCAAACTACATATCTATTTCACAGATACAACTTTTCCAGTCACACACATGTGCATGACAGGTCGTTTTTTTAAACTTTTTAATGTGCTGAGGTTTGTAAAGATAAAAAAATAACTAGTTTAGTAATTGAAGGAAACTTTTATAATTTTTCCATGCACATAGCCAGTGGCAGCGCATAATATTTATTTTTGGTGGGGTCAGGTCAAAGCTTACCGGTAGTGATTTTTTTCTCACCACGTGTTAACATATTAAATTCAATTCATATAAGTTATCTTATTTTTAAGAATCACTATAATTACAAAATCACTAAACAAATCTACAAACAGAGAGAATAGAATAATACAGGTTTTGAATTAAACTTACCAAGGGATGACAGTATTTCATTATTTGTACTAAAGTTGGACACGTCTGTTCTTCTGACTGGCAAACGTGTCGATGACTTTGTCGTTTGGAAATTCTGTAATTTGTTCTTTGTGTATAGAACAATGAACAAATCCACGGATTTAGCCTGACGTGTCCCATGGAGTTCCTAAAGAACTTTTTGATTCTTTTTAACGTACTAGAATTTTGCTCCAACCACGGAAATCTGTGGTGCAATATTTACAGTTTTTTTATTATTTTTGCTTAGCACCGCGTCTTACTACCTGTTCGGGTTATACGCTTATGTACTAATTACGCTGATGGTTTAGAGATTAGGAAGATTATATTCAGAGGAATTGTACCCGCATTTGCGTGGAGGGAGAGTGGAAAACCATTTTGGAAAACCACCCTCAGTACACCCGACCGAGATTTGAACCTCGATCTCCCCGTCCTTGGCAGTCCAGTATACTACAAGAGTAGCGCGTTAGACCATGCAGCCACCGAAGTGGGCAATATTTACTTTTCCAAATGTTCTAAACCTACATACATCTTCCAAATGAATTGACCATTCCTCGTGTTTTTTAATTCTTTTATTTAAATATTTAAGATCCCCTAAAAAGCCCCAAATAAATATTTTTTTAGCAACGCATCTTACTAACCGTCCAGGTTGTGCGCCTATGTACTAATTACGCTAGTGGATTAGGGATGAGAATGGTGGAATTTAGAGGAAGTGTACCCGCATTTGCGTGTATAAAGTGGGGAAACCATTTAGGAACAACCACCCTTACTACAGCCGACCAAGATGTAACTCTTATCTCCCCTTCATTGGCAGTCTAGTCTATTGCGAGTGACGACTTAAGACCATATAGTACCGAAGCGGGTTATCTGGTCTGTTATTTGTATTTGGTGGCGGGGGGCTTTAGGTTCAAATCCTAGCCGTGTGTAATGACATGATTTTCCACTATTCCTTCACGAAAAGTTGGATACATTTCCTGTAGGTTTTACCTTCTTAGCCCTACCTTATTAGAGTATATATGCAAATAACCCGAACGGGTAGTAAGCTGTAGTGCACACACACAAAAAATCACATTTTAAAGTACTATCTAAGAGAAAAGTTAATAAATTCTTGTTACGAAACACAAATCCTTCAACTCTCCTTGATTACAGATTCTGCCGAACCGAACGTTTCGTCCAAACTCCCACTGTTAAGTAGGAGCGCTCCAGGCGATCAGCCGCGCGCGTTCGCTGCTCTGTTTACATTTTTCAGTGTCAAGTCGTCAGTTGTTCTTTCGAGAGCGGCGTGGTAACTCATCACTTCAACATGTGGAGGTTTTGGTCCTCGGCGAAATCGGACGAGTCCTCACACAACGTGACAAAGTAAGGAAAACTTGACCTAATGTATTCATTATTAACTATTACATCAACGAAACTAATTCTTGTTAAAACAGTTACATTTGTAAATGTATCTGGAAGGTCTCTTTTAATAGCCGAATCAAATTTTCTTAGGAAGAACCTTATCTGGTAGTTACTAGATCTACTTACGTTTAATTATACGTCAAGTCATGTGATTCGCAGCGGCCACTATTAATCAATACCTATAAGATAATACTAAAATGATAGTAAAATGTTCAACGTTGACAGCAACAAAAGTATGTTTGTATCGTGTTTATTTCTACCTAAATCCTACTCTAGCTATTCTTGTGGTCAAGCAGTCAAGTGTCTGAAATTCTTTGATTCTAGACCATCCCGTATTAGATCAACCCAACATGTGTGTATAGTTTTGTGTGTGTGTGTTCGGGTGATTAGTTCCTTATGCTTCTTTAGTCATTTGATCCGTTTTTATTTAGCAAAGAATATGATGAAAACATATTTAGCATAATGATTATCTAGCTATGAGCTAATTGATTCTTACTGGTTGACCATATTTATATATTTCATGTTGAACTAAAATAAACTAATTTAAATATATCATTTTTTCGTTAATTATTTTTCTTTAGACTGAGGTAAGCTAATTTAAATGAACCATCTACGGATATGTGACTGTAATCACGACGAACAGTCTTAATACTAGATTCATATTAGACTAAAATATAATTGACAGTCTTGACTCTGCGAGAAAACCCAAAGGTCCCAGGCTCAAATTCACCTGTAAAGGTTGTCATTTTTCCCTTAGTTGAATAATATTTAAGCGTTACCTAACTCTACCATGCTAGAGGTTAGAATAAGTTATTCTGGCTCGTGTTGTACAAATCAACGTTAAAACTAGCGATTTGATAGGTTATAATGTTTACCCGTGTTCTTCAACCACCTACGCTGAAGCTGGAGAGCTAACATTCTGCACACACTATTCCGGTGACAATACAATATATATTAACATTTAACATAAAGAAATTTGTCACTTTAGTTGGAGAAAATTGAAAATATAAACACTGTTAAAACAAATTTAAAAATAAAAAAATTCTAAATTTAGTTGAAATATAAAGTAGAAGACCATTTTTTTTCCTCCAAAGCGTAGAAATGTATGTTAAAATATAAGGATTTTGGACATTTTACTATGCACAAACCCACAAATATTACGTGTTACTTGTTAAGTATATTATATTTACCAATGTAAGGCGTCACACAAGTGCTAGACTGGTCTGCTGTTGAGGAGATGGAGGTTAAAATCTCAGTCGGGTGTACTAAATAGTTTTCCACTCTCACTTCACGCAAATGTGAGGACACTTCCTATAAATATAACCTTCCCAATCCCTAAAACCATTAGCGTAATTAGTAGATAAACGTATAACCCAAACAAGCAGTAAGACGCGGTGATTAAAAAATAAAGTTTCGGCATTGATGGAAGTGCAAACTACAATTGAACCAATCATTGGCAAAAAATGCCAATACCTCTTTTCTCTAAACAAAAACTACTGTGATTAGAATAGAAGAATACCCGGTAAAGGGACCATATAGTCTTAAGGCGTCACTCTCTGCAATATACTAGACTGCCGATAACGGGGAGATTGGGGTTCGATCCTGTTCACGTGTACTGAGGGTGGTTTCCTAAATGTTTTTCCACTCTCCCTCCACGCAAATACGGCTACACTACCTCTAAATTAAATCTTCCTTATACATATCATATTAAAGTAATTAGTGCATAAGCGTACATACCGAAGGGGAAGTATGACGCTGTGCTTTAAAAAATAACTTTTAGTTTCATCACACTATTAATTATTGAAGGATTTTTCTAACTTTTAATTCTTGTCATTTTTGTGTTTATCAGCTATAGACCTATGAAGATTGTAACAGTGTACAATTTTCATCTCTATTTTATGACGGATCTTGATGGTTAATGGCCCCCAAATTAAAAAAATTAATATTTTAAAATGTAATTGTTCGTTTGTCTATATCGCTCTGTACCTGTCCAGACCAAATGGTTTGATGGATTTTGTTTTAACCTGATATTTAGTTGCTACATGGTCATACCTAAAGACTAAATCGTGATTTCATTTTTATCTCTAAAATGAAGGGTAGTTTAACATTGACTAATTTTTGAAACTGTAATCTTTTTCAAAAATGGCTTTAACAATTTTATTTTAAATAGAAATATTGAGTATTTTTAATAAAAAATACCACTGTTTACTTGGTCTTTGGAGAACAATAGGGTTAGTTTACTGGCAACCAATTTTTAAAAATTATTTACAAAACTATAATAGACTATGCCTATTACTAGAAGGTGTGTACGATTGTGTCAGACCATATTTTATTTAAGGAAATTGCCTACCCGTGACGTCATGGCAGGTCAAGATGGGATTACCTATGTTAATGAATTTACGTTTTATTCAGAGAATTTTTAAAGATATAACATTGAAACATAAGCCATAAGCTCTTAAATAATTATAAAAATAGTCCTACCACAAAAATGATTATTTTTATCTTTAAATAGTTTTTTTTGTAAACGTATTTTTTGAAGTCATCTGCAATTTAGGTTATTTGGCTTGGTCACGAAAATGGCAAGTAGGAGTCTTCCTGCCAGGACGTAGATTTAAAAAGTCCACGGAAGCAAATATCTAGCTAGAATAGGAAATAAGAAGAATATAATTTTAAAAAGCAAGTCTATGTTTTCAAAGCGCAAATAATTTGAGTCTGTAAACTGATCCTTTTATTCCCTCTCTTTCTATTTCGTACATGTGAGTCTAAGGCCCAATCTTACATCTTCAGATAGCTATTTACTCAATCACTCACTTACCTCTCATTAGGAAATCCAAAGTTAATTGCCACACTTACAAAAGTATGCCACCTGTCCCTATCTTGAGCTAGTTCTATCCAGTCCACCTCATTACTCCATATCTCTTTTGGTTCATTCTAATGTTATCCTTCTATCTGCATCTAGGTCTTCCCACTGGTCTCTTCCCATTGGGCTTACCAGTCAATAATCTGAACAAGGTTCTAGATTCTCCCATTCTTACTGTATGTCCTACCCACCATCTTAGATATTGGACTATCCTAACAATGCGTTGTGATGATTACAGGGTATGTAACTCATCATTATATTACCACATTAATTCCCCAGTAACTTCATCCCTCTTTGGAGTGAATATATTTTCTTAAGCCACTTGTTTTCTAACACCCTAAATTTATTTTTGTCATGTAAGGTAAGAGACCACGTGTCACACCCTAGAGAACAATCAGTGAAATGATTGTATTGTATTTTATATTCCGAGTTTTTACATTCCTTTGCAGCTGCAGGTGAGTAATTAATAACTTTTTATTTTGTTTAGCACCGCATCTTACTACCCGTTCGAGCTATACGCTTAAGTACCAATTACGCTAATGGATCAAGAATTGGAAAGGTTGAATTTAGAGGAAGTGAATCTGCATTTGCGTGTAGAGAGAGAGTGGAAAACTATTTAGGAAAAGCCACCCCGAGTTCACCCGACCGCGATTCGAACCTAGATCTTCCCGTCCTCGGCAGTCAAGCTCAACACGAATTTAGCGCATTGGTCAACTACGCCACCGAGGCGGGTAATAACTTGACCTAGGAATAACACGCATTTCCCGACTGTGTTATTTTCCTAATTTCCTCTCTAATATCTTTGTTTGTTAAAATTGTTACTAAATATTTAAACTCATTAACCCTTTCAAATGATATGATGTTTGAAGTTATTTCTAAATTATCATCCTCAATATGTACTCTCTGTGTGATCATCTACTTAGTTTTTTCAACGTTAACTTCTAAACCTATTTCCTTACTACCCTCTAATCAAATTACTGCCTTTCTTATGAGTTAAGCTTATTATTTATATCTGACCTAATTTGTTCAAAACATCCAAAGCCATAAGTGCTTTTTAACACTTTATATTATTTTAGATCCTAATCCATATAACAAAAGCTACCAAATATTGAAATAATAATTGGGTCATGTTTGACGCTCAATTAACCATAAAGCATTTTGCTTAACTTATCAATATGAATTTCTTTTAGTATGCTGATATTTTTTAAATGCGGTTTTATCTTAAAATTGTCATAACCGTAGTTTTGTGTTAATATTATCTTTGAGCAGAGAAGCAAATGATTGAAAAATATTTGTATTATTTTTTAAAACTCTTATCGGGTTACTTGAACGATTAGTATAGCCTTGCCAGTCACGATTTGTATTCACGTCACGACTTTAGCTCCCATTAAAGTGTGGACCTTGCCATGAAAATCCATTAGACAAGCGGGGATTCCAACCATGACCTTCCCGTCACCAGCAAACAAGACCAGATTGGGTTGACATCTTAGTCCCCACGCCCACTGTTGCAAGTGCGGACGTGTTGGATTTGAACCAAATTCCCAGTTTGTTCACTTTTTTGTGGTCTCACCTGGATAATATCTGCGAGATTTCAAGATATTTGAAAACCAGGTTTAATCTTATACTAAATCTCTTACGTGTAGGCCTATAGGCGTTTTTGTCAGGCCGTGGCTTTCCGTATATGTGCTCTTAAGGAAATTGTGGAAATTATTTGTTAGCCTGCTTTTATATTTAAAAATTAAGTATCCATTGTTGCCATAACTAAAAATACAGAAACAATTTTAAAATGACTTAATAACATTATTATTAAATAACAAAATATCAAGTTTTTAAAATAAGGAACGAAAATATATTTTTTGTAACTTTTTAAGTAAGAGCTAAGAATTAATAAAACATTATGAAGTGAGGTACATCATATGAATTTACTTTGGTTTTGAGACTAAACATTACTTTAGTGTGTTGCGTAGTTAGATTTTCCATTAAAAAGGCTAGTGATTTATTTTTTACAAAATTAATATTCAGTGTAAATTTTCAAAGCACTCTTTCTAAACCGTTCATACGCGGCCTTCTTGTAACATCAATAATCACTTTGTTATTACCACCTTTAAAAGTTTTAAATATAATATACATGCTACTTAAAATGTATTCACGATTGATTTATTAAATAAAAGTAATATAATGGACTAGTTATGTAAAAATTACCCATTAAAATTACACTTGTAAAGTATTTTACCTATGTGCTGAGACTTGCAGAAAATACTCCTTGATTTACATGTAAATTACTAAGTTAAAAGTAAAAAAAGTGAAAAAACACTTGTAAATTCTTGTTAAATTTTAAAGTAGCGTTATGAAACAGTTTTCCACTTTTTTTTAAAGTTACAAGTGAATTATCTTGTAAATTGCAGATTTGAAGCTTTATAAATATCTTGGATGATTTTTTCTAATATAATAATTATTCTTGGTAGCGATACCGAAGTATAAATTTTAATATTGCTGACGTAAATGTAATTTGGGAAGCTAAAATAATATACGTATTGTTTATGTATATATACATATATTTATTTTTTAATTGGTGTTTTTAGAAATATTTTAAATTACGGCTTACAAAACTTAGCATGATATCAAACTTATCATTCCAAAAAATCTATTTGTGGACACTAGGTTTGGTATTGGTCAAAGCTACCGGAAATGTATATTCATTTGTTAGTTCAAACTATTCATAAAAAAGTATAAACCTTGTTTGACTAAGTAAATAAATAGTGAATGTTCGCGAGTAACACAATCTCGAAGTGCCCGAAATCGAACGCTGCGAACTGCTGAATGACTCAGCAGTTGATACTCGAAAGTAATAGTTCAACAACCACTCCGAACGCTGAAGTCATTGTTCAAGATGGCAGATGATTTCATATCAAGAAAGCGGCCATTCCTTCAAAGTCTCTGAAGGAATGTTCGCTTTTTTTGTTTATTTTTTGTTTATCTAGAGTTATTTGAATAAGATACTTCCATATGAACTGTTAACGTACTACATCTGGTGGTAGAGAATTTCACATCAATAAATGAGAAAAGAAATAGGACATTCCTTCAGGATAATGTATTTGTAATTAGTTAATCGGATTTTATTGTTGGCCAAACCTGTGGCCAATTATTTCATGTTTTTATGTGAGAAGCTTTTAAAACACACAAAGTAATGTTCACATTTCACATATTTGTTTTGTTTTTCACTTCACATCCCAGCATTCCATTAATCAGACCACCCCAAAAATGATGTGATGTCGGTGCCACTGTTGTCAGTACTATGTGTGATTTTCTCATCAATTTAGTTTTATATTTTCTTGCCATTTTAATTAGCTTTCATTTTCTTTGAATTCAATCTTTTTATTTCAACCTAGATCAGAGGATATTTGATTGGTACCCAGTTTTGGCACATTAGGGATACTTTAAAAATTAATATAGATATATTTGGCAAAAAAACACCCAATAGTAAGTGGGTACATTACAGTTGGGCCACGTATACCTGTTATGAGCTGCGTTTGGAAGTGTAGTGTTAACCCCTTATTATAGTTGGGATAAAAGTTCCTTCTCGAGAATTGCAAACTAGTCATACTGCTGTAATAACTCGGCCCCGGCCACAAACAAGGTATTTTATTTATTTATTTACACTATTTATCCTGATTCCTAGCATGTAGCTCGGGACCTAGATCTACATCTTTAATTAACATTACATCTTTTAGATATGTTAGTTTTTTAAATACAATAAAAAATTTAGAGTAAGCACCTAAATCTAAAAGTCCTATTTGTCCTTCTTTCTTATACCTCTCCTACTAGTTGGTACGCCCCCGGTACCCTGCCCCGCTGGGTGTCCCAACGCACTCTGGATTTAATATTCCCCAGATCGGCGAGAGCCCCAGTGGGTATACATACACCAGACCCACAGACTCCCGGTTTAAATGGCTGCACTCCGTGGGAATGCTTGAGTCTTTCGACACGGGTATCGCCAGGTGCCATCAAGTGTAATTTTTTTTAAAAAACTAATTTTAAACGTAGTTTCACTAGAGAAGAGACTAATAGCCTTCTCGAGTCAATCGTCCGGCTTCCACAAATTTAGCTTCAGATAGTGGCCCAACCTCCTCTTAAACAGTTATACTGGTTCCTTTATGACTAACATGATAAAAGTGCACATTTGGAAGTATTTTTATCTGTGAGCATTGACAGTAGAGAGCCCCATGGCTCAGGCCTAACTACGGAGTCCCTCTTGAGGTTATATAACTGCTCCCAGATGGCAATACATTGAGGGAGATGTCAAACAAAAACATAATCAGACTACTGCCCACGTTGGAAACGCACTTTTAGAGAGAGGCGTGATTTCGACGTGTGCTAGTATTGAGGTGGAAAGAACAGGTATTTAGGTAAATATACGTCGGACAGCAGTTAAATAAGAAAGTTTATTGTGAGGTGGGTGACCTGGAGGTTAAGGTATCAAGACTTTTGTGCTGGGGCTCCAGAGTTCAATCCTCGGTCCCGACACGGATTTATCTGATTGACAAACCCTTCCTTCACCTCTGACAATACGTGTATTAATCACAATTTGTGAATGTGTGGAATGACAGGCCTCCACCGTGGTTCGGATCCCACGTTAAACTGTAGGTCCTCCATTTCATCTCACAAACATTTCATCTCACAATCACCCTACCATTACACATTAGTGTAAGTGCGTACAACCCGAACGGGTAGTAAGACGTGGTGCTAGTAATAATATTGTGAGGCGTATACTATTTGTGGTATTATACTAATCGTGTCTAGTATTTATCTACACCTTATTATACTGTTGTCTTCTCTTCACGACACTGTAATACATTGTCACTCCTTCAACAATAGGTTGTCAGAAATTGAAAGCTAGTTTCATTTTAAGCATGTTATATCTTATTTATGTTTTTATTTATTTTGATTGGCATTTTTCACTCAAAGAATCTTGACTCAACCTATTTGCAGCCAATGTTTTAAACTATACATATTTAGCAAAACCTATATTGTAAATTAAGCAAGGGTATAGAATAAAATAATGGCGCATGGTCTGAGGTGTCACTCTCATGTTAGACTACACTAACGATGACAGGGAGATAGGTGTTAGATCCAGTTCAGGTGTACTAAGGATAGTTTTTCCAAAATGATTTTCAACTCTTCCCTCCACGCAAATGCGGGTATACTTCCTCTAAATTCATTCTTCCTCGTCCCTAGCTCAATGGCGTGATTAATACATAATGCGTATAACCTGAAAAGTTAGTAAGACGCAGTTTTGGGAGGAGGGCACCTTGTGTGGCAGCTTCGTTCTTTGCCGAAACACCTTTTTTTTTTATTATTATTTCGGTGTACAGCCAGTTGCAAGTAATTTTATTTGTAAAGTTTTGATTTGGTAGGTTTGTTATATTAAAGTATGGACCTTTAATATAGACTAAAGAATTTGTTTTTAAATTTACCTGCCAACAATTAAAATTCAATGAAAAAAAATGCTGGCATATATAACTGGAACATAGTATTAAATTAATAAAACAATTTAATCTTTATTCATTTGAATCGTTGTAGAGCAATGAATTTTCTCTAATCTGGAGAATGGTAAATTATCGCGTTTCTATAATTTATATATTCACTGTGGTGAAGAGAAGATACTAGTGATGAATTAGTAATATGGATCAATAATATAGGATAAACCATCGATCACCTTTGATTAGCAAATGTTGAAATATCAAGCGAACGAAATCTGGTAAAGCGCTCAACAGTTAGCGTGGAAGAAGGTTATAAATAATCATTGTAGATGCGTTGGCAAGGCTAATGATAGTAAAGAAACCGAATATAATACGTTTAATTCACAAACCTTGTCTTTATAATAAATCAAGGATTATATTTATCCAATAATAACAGGAAACTCAAGATATAGCTTTTGACTCTCATTTTATTGGTATAGATTTTTCCAAAGAAGTTAAGACAAAGACTAGCTTTGCTCGTTGGGGGCTCCACCCCCAACCCCCTAGTGAGTTTTCTTTGCAAGTGGATGTAAACTAATTTAATTCCAGCGTTGTTTTGAACGTAACAACTTACAGCTACCGGTATTGTATTGTATTTCTCACATTATTTTAGTTTCTCCATACTTATAGGGCAGCTAAAATCATCAAATTTGGCACGATGATGGCAATTGGATGTGTCAATATGCCTGCCAGATTCTATGATTTTAGTTGTCCCATAAGTGTGTCAGAAAATTCAAAAATGTGTGGAAAAAGGTGAAAAATTTACCTAAAATCAAAAAATCTAACTTTATTTAAGGTATAACCGATGGAGATACGACAAAAGGTAATAGCACCAGTCTTGTGGATCTCGCCAAATCCGTAGCTGCTGTTGCAATCCGTTTTTTGATAGGTCTTACCGTTTAGCCACAAGAGATCTCCAAAGAAAGTTCCATCATTTTGAATTTTTCCATCAGCTACAGGCTAGAAGCTATAAGTTTGCTAAATTTCAAGTTTTTAGCTCATCTGAAAGTGGGTAAACATTAATGTCAGTGGGTGAGTGAGCCAGCCATGTGGCTTTATTGTAGTATAACATGTATATATGTATGTTTAAAGGGTAAAACAGAAATTATGATTTTAGTAGAGTAAAATAGGGGAATCTGGGCCATATTTTAAGCAAGATAGTCACCATTCTAGGTCTGGACCGGTTCCTGCAGGTCTCGACGAGCTTGGGCCTGTCAATGATGGACATCTTGCTCAAAATATTATCCTGACTCCCTATTTTACACTACTTATTTTATTTTCCCTTGTGCGTCTCGGTGACCTGGTGGTCTAAGGGTAAGGTGTCAGACTTCTGTGCTGAGGGTCCGGGGCTCAATCCTCGGTCCCAGCACAGATTTATCTGATTACCAAACCCTTCCTTCACCTCTGACAATACGTGTATTAATCACAACTTGTGAATGTGAGGAATGCCAGGCCTCCACCGTGGTTCGGATTCCACGTTAAACTGTAGGTCCTCCATTTCATCTCATAATCACCCTACCATTGCACATTAGCGTAAGTGCGTATAACCCGAACGGGTAGTAAGACGCGGTGTTAATAATAATAGCTTGTGCGTCCCGCGGAGGTCTGGAACCAGGTGTGGTCGAACCATCCGCACCATAGAATGGTACCCCACTGCGCTTAGTACCGTGTTACTACGGCAAAGTTTAGGCACACATTGAGACGAAGACCAGGGGATCTGCGCACATTGGAAGAGAACTAGATGCAGGACGGTTGTATTTGTGGTTAGATCACAATATTTGGATCTTAACTCTAAATCAGGTGCTGATGCAGAAGTAAAAAGTTGGCAAATTTTGCGATTAGATATTTAAAAAAATCAATTCTGTAGAAGTGAATACAGAAATATGCATGGTGATTTTGCCTTAATATCCGAATCTTATGATACAATATTTAGCCATTATTTCTAACTGAATAGGCAAAGTTTCAATACCATTGGAAGTGAAATATTATCTTAAAAATAAATGGCCCAAACACTTTTTGAAAGTAAATAAAACTCACAGAATTTCAATTAGCACGTGGCAAGCAGGGAAAGGTCACACAGAAAATTGTGCTTCAACCATAACTCGATGCAGCCCCACGCTTCAATGTGCAATTGTGCATGCTACCAATCACGTTACAAAAACCTGCCCTGGGCTGGCTGTCCTGCTTTAACTGCATCCCAAAGTGCGTCCAGCACAAAGTCGAGGCGTTCAATTTGCAAACACAACACGACTCCTCGAGACAACAACAATGAACTATGTGTCAACCCACCCAAACCATGGAAACATATTTAATAGCCCTCTGCCAAATAAATATTTTTGTTAATACTTGTTGGTGGCGTAGCATGACTTTACATAAATGGGCTCAATAATATTTTAAATGTATTTCAGATCAAAATAGCAGCTAATTAGTATATTAAATAAATTAATTTTGTACCATTGTGGCAAAGAAAAATATCTGGGAAAAATATATTCTCTGGCCAAGAATAATTTGTAAGTTTTATCACTTTGAGGGATATTATTAAACTTACAATTGTATACAGACTTATATTTTAATTTTATCATCGTTTTAGTGGTCCAGTTAACGTTTTGGAGAGATTTAGTCTTCAAAGTCTACCCCCCTCAAAGTTTAAAAAGTTAATAAAACTATTTTAACATGTTCGTACATAAAGTCCTATGCACTGGAGCTTTTAGTTTTGGTAGTTGAAATGAATACAGTGAAATAATATTATTGTTCACCACAAAGAAAGAAACATTTTGCTTCCTATTGGGTTCTTAATATCTTGAAAATGGAAAAAACATTTTTTTGGCCGAAATAAATAAAATATTGCTCCAGGACAAACATAAGAGTTTAATTTTCTTCACATGTTGATATGTTGATATCAACAGTTGTTGAATATGTCAAGAGTATGATGGCATTATCTAACAAACTTTTTAAATTAAGAGAAAAAGTTGTCATTAAATTCCAGAACACCCTTGATAGATATTCGACCACTGATATCAACATGTGAAGAAAATTAAACTCTATGTTGGTACTGGAGCAATATTTGATTTAATTTGTTTAAAAAAAGTTTTGCCATAAAAACTACAAAAACACTGGCCTTTTGTCGCGTCCCCTTCCGTCCCACCTTAAAAAGGATGGAGTTAATGCCACATTTTACGTAAACATTACAGCTGGGCCACTTATACCTGCTATGAGACAAGGTTGTGCATAGACATCTAAATACAAACTATATAAATGTTTTCGTGTTTTAATAATGAAAGGTTAGTTCATGCAGAGTGAAAGGGGCGAAAAATTGCTTGTCCTAGGAAGTAACAAATTTCCAATGGGCTCATGTTGCTAGCGATGGTAAAGTTTGCTGGAGATGTGCGAACAAAGTGTTCACGGACAACATAGAAAGTAACGTTATAATCGATGGTGATATTATAGTATCATAATCTCTAAGTGGTATAAAATATAAATATAAAAGTTATAAGCAATGGTGTAAAGAGAAGAGCTAATAAATATTTGTGTGAGAAGCCATCGTGGCCAAAAACCGCCCTTTCAGTACAGTTTCTATAGAAATATCATTTAATATTTCAACAATGTCCAGTATCAGGGACCTCTATTAACTCTATCTTGTATAATGTTTAGTCAGAGATGGTCCACGTACAATGGTGTGACATGTTGTGGTACAAGTTAAGTTTAATATGGTTTTTCATTAAATAAAATTTAGGTGGTAGCTAAAAGAAGGGCCTATACATAAAAATTGTGTTTTGAGATAAAAGAGGAGATGTTCAAAAGAAAGTATTGTAATCGTTAATAAAATCCATCATAAGATAATGATGAACCTTTACGTTTTATAAGAGCCCCAATATAAAAAGTTGGATTTTTTATACTCTGTCCCCATGTTTGTCTGTACTAAGACGTTTTTTGACTGTGACCCTAGCCCTCAAAATTAGGTTAGTTACTTTCTACTTGATTACTATAGTTTGTACATATGTTTTTATACGTCTATGCACAACCTTTTCTCTTGGCTCATTAACAGGTATACTTGGCTATATTGTAATGTTATTAAGTTTAATAGATCTTTGTCTTTTATAATCCTCCTGGTAAATTAACGTGGCTCAATCCACATGTGAGCTTATGGAATAATTGGTCTCGTGGCCCAATTGTAATGCGCCGAGGTATAATACCTAAACTCACCTTCCAAAGACTAAATTCTTAAGTCGCATATTATTCATCTTAATACTGACAAAAATAAGTTATAATTAAAATGAGTGTTTGTCTAAGTGGTTGCGTGGCCCGTAAATAAATCGAGAGACTTAAAAGCACTAAAAGAGGACGCCATTTACTAACTCGGGACCCCAAACGGGCATCGATAAATGTCCGTTAAAGTAACGTGCGGCTTGGTAGTTTATGAAATATTTGAAAATAGGCTGATCTGAGCTGATATTTTGAATAGTTATTCTGTGTCCACGAAATTACAAAGTAACACAATAAACGAGGGGGTATTTAGTATTTTATAAGGGGAGTTCCATTGCTACATTAGGGTGAACTAAATCAACTGTACAAAAATGAGCGGGGAAAGAGGGTTTTTAAACAGTTTGACGCCCTCGGGAACACCACCACATAAGGTAAACTTATAATAAATCTCCTTGGGTACTTAAATACTAAGCAGCACCTATGCAATAGAACTGCCTAGCAGTGACAAAATTGGATAAAAATCCATAACCCATGCTACAATTTTAACAGTATATCTCAAGGAAATGTGTGTTTCTTACGAAAATTCTATTTGGTACCTGTATACCTTGGCATCCCTTTTATTTTAAGAAACCTGTTAAACTGGTATTCTCAATTACTACTAGATAGATCTGACAAAGAATGATTTCAGCCATGGCCAATTAATTGTATGTGGCATTTCCTTTTAAAATTTTATAATTAACTTAATAGATTTAGAATTAATATAGTTAACTCTCACTTTATCACCTCTTTAAGACAGAAATATACTTTTATATGAACAAAACCTAACATCACACGCGCCCATCAATTGATCGTTGGGTTATTATTATTATAATCAACCTGTTGTAGATCTAAGTACTAGTAATGAATGAATGATGAACACACAACTTTAAAAAATGTACTTCATTTAGTACGTTTTCAGAAAGAGGTTTTGTTACCCGCATCGGTGGTTACATGGTCTAACGTTTTTATTCGTGACCCCTCTCATAAGGCAAAATTACCAGTGACCCTGGGCAGTAATGTTTTAGGAGTAGTTGTTTTTATACTCTAGTGTCAACTTTTGAGCAGTTTTAGATAAAATGAGAACTAGAAATAAATGAGTATGTTTTTAGCAAAAAATCATAGACCTACATGCATTTATATTTAATATTATTTAAAAAATAATAATTTACGGACTTAACATATAGGCCTACAGATATACGTAATATTAGATAAGGTAGGTGCTACAAATAACTAGTAGTAGCTCAGCTTAGCTCAGTCGATAGCGTGTCTTTCTGTTGAGCTAAATGTCCCGGGTTCGATTCCTGGTATGACAGAAAAATTTATTATTAGTGAAATGTGGGTTTACCCTTTCACAGTGATGAATTAACGGCTGGGGGCTGGATGTTGTGTCTTTTCTGGAGTTAAGTTAATTAATAAGTCTTGTGCTGATATAATCAGTCAGTTGAGAAAGTGCACGCTAAATATTTCAAATGAATGAATTAGTAACAAGTACACAAATGTAATTAGATGATTAAGCTTGCTTGTTTCGACACATTTAATAGCGCAGGTTTCATGACAATTTCCACGTCGTTTAGTCGAGAACGGTATTTTGTTTTTGTTGATTTTAATGTTTAAACTGCTGACTCAAAAACAAATATGTCATTGCAAATGGTTTATTAATGTTCGCTGTGGCCTGTGACCCCCATAATCCTTTCTTTGACCCCTCCAGGTCAAAATTAAAGGTGTCCTTGAACAAGGTATTCAGGTGGTTGAATGTCCTTCCCTATACTTGACAACAAAATTAATAAATAATTATTTATTTACTGTTCGAACAATATCAAAATAAAAATACAAATACAACTCTTTAACTAGTATCCACAATTCTGATGTGTAAATTGTACGTAATATGGTTGTAGGGATGATGTCCTCCCGAGATAAAAGATTAACCAGAGGGTCTATGAATAAATAAGTTTTCTGGCCATTCAACCTGTTTGGGATTTAGAGTTAGAGGGAACTAAATTTAATGCTCCCCAATAACCCGTCTTATCCATTGAATAGCCGCAACTTAGGTAGGATCGTATATCCGAACGGATAGTAAGACAAGGTACTAAATAATAATTAAAATCTAGTTAGGTTGTATTCTCAAATTACTCATCGCACATTGGTATGGTGTGGTGTTATAAGTATTAGAAAACAGTTAAATGGAGACCAGTGGAAACATTGTTTAGTATTTAGAAAAATACAAAAAAATAAAATCAAATTCTCAAAATTAAAAACTATTTTACTGATCCCAAGTTACCAGATTTCAATTTCTCTTTTCATAATTTCGCTGTTGTGAAGTAATTATTGAGTAAAACCGCTCTTCGATTCTATTTCTTGTTAGACTGCAATCGTCTATCTAGTATCCCAGCTATTTGCCCGAGAGATGAGCTTGATTATGCGAACCAAATGATGAAGTTCTTACTTTTTCTTATACCTAACTGTATTATTATGTATTTTGGTTGTAAGAATATATTTTGAGAAGTACAAAATAAAATTATAAATTATACAAAATATATGAAAAACTAAGGGTTTTTGATGCTAAATAAAAAAATGACATTTGCATTTTCGATCCCTATTTCTAGTTGCACAACAGCCCATATTTTTTATATTCTTAGAGTGGTATGACACTCATATTTCTATGATAAAATATATTAATTTTGATCAAAGAAATATTATTCGACTTTGACGACTCGTCAAAGATTTTTTATAAAAGAAAATTATTATTATTAGTGATTAATACACGTCTTGTCAGAGGTGAAGGAAGGGTTTGGCAATCAGATAAATCTGTGCCGGGACTGAGGATTGAGCCTCGGACCTTCAACACAGAAGCCCGACACCTTACCCCTAGACCACCAGGTCACCTTATATAAGAAAATGTTTTACAATTGTTATCAGAGATTTGCGCTCTAGACTATATAGAATGCTCTAAGGTTTGATTAAATAAATAAAAAAAGGTGAAATTTTTTAACCTGTACTGCAAGGCAGCTAAAAATATAACCATGCATATGAACCATAAGTGTGTGTTTTCGCTTTTAATTAATGGACCAACTTTAGTTACCAAATAAGTAATAGTTTCACTGTATATTCCTAAATATTTTTTGTATGATTTCGAATCTTCGATTTAATGTTCTTTTAGCATGCAGCTGCCAATTCCTCTTGCATTTCGTCTACTAACCAATGGTCGAACCCACAGTCGTCCAACAGGTTTTATTTTCATTTTACGCTACAACGAGATTAATAGAATCACACACGGTCACCGCACATGAAATTAAACAATCGGGGTCCATTTTGGTAATAACCTAAGTCATTTTGAAAGACATGTGAGGTAGTGTAGTGACATATCTTTTATAAAAGACTGCGTCAAATCGTTTATCAAAGAAAAATGACAGTGTAATACTAACCTTACTATATGAAATGATTTATGGCTCTCATTTTATATTAATTTATCTCCACACGTAATTAATTATTTCTTCACCCAGACGCAACAATGTCCACTCAATCCCCATATGTCTGGATCACGATCAACTTAACGTCACTTAAAAGTTAATTTAACGTTCACATAACGTAAATAAAAATAGTGGTCAGGATTCACTTAACGTAAAACTTGAGCAAAACATAATCAACAATTTGGACTATTGGACTTCTTAGTTAAAAATGAACTCTTGCAATGATAAAGCTTCAAGTATTTGTAATGGGAATTTACCGGAGTTACGATTAAGAAATAAAGTGAAAGAAGTTTTGGTTTTCGCAAGACGTGGATAAATGAATTATACTGAAGATGGCATCTGTACACCATGAACAGACAAATGGGGTACTAAATAGCAGTCTTTGCTTTTCTCGCAACATGATTAGCTCACAGATACATGTGGTAAACTTGACGAGGGTAAGAGTCCGGCCACTCCCCCAAGACCACTCTTACGTTAAGTGTGCGTCGCGTCAACGTTTAAGTTAACTTCATCGGGATGGATTCCATTTGAAAACATTAGCAAAACAGTCCCTCACACTGTCAAGTTTATCGTGAGCTTCATAAGTTTCAAATTTTAGTTTGTTTTTATGCTAGTAAAGGCTGATAATACCTCTACCCAACTAATAAATAGGCCAGTATCATACAAACATGAAACGTATTGAAAGATACACCTTGGACAGATAAACCAAGATTGGTTTAAGTGTCTGGTATACAGCATATTCGATGAAATGGGAAACAGCACCTCAACTTGATTATCACGTCATTCAACACTCCGACCAGTTTTCTTTGTTAGATTACGTAAGAGGCTGTATTGTGACGTAACATACTCTTTTATGAAGTATATGGCGGGCCAGGTTTGTTGTTACATCCGTAGCTTTGAAGTGTGAAGGCCAGCAACATTTCAACATTTCTCTTTATGGAAGCAGTTCAAGACAATAATTGGTCTTTGGTTTTTTTTATTTAAATTTTGAGCTTGCATAAAGCCAGATAAAAATAAATTTACAACAATAAAATATGTGACATAGGTCCAATACAAGACATTGTATGGGATCTGTACACAATTTGGGTTTTCAAATAATAATATTTTTTGTCTACTAAAACCGTTTAGGCCTAATTTTATGCTTTTCTTATTTCAAGCTATGATTACTCGAATATATACTTGAGTGAATTTTGAAGGTTTTTTAAATATATTTTTAGTTAATACTTAAAATATAGGGACTATTAACGGATTAATCTAAGGAGTATGGATGATGAGAATATTTTAAACTAAGAAAAACCACAATAATTTTTAAAATAAGAAACTGTCGTGTAAAAAAAGCATCGCCAGCGAACTCTGGTCATTCAAGCTCAAACTTTCCATCAATGATTATATTATTCATGGCAAGTCCAACGCATTAAACCACGTGGCAACGGGTGGGGGTATATGCATTTCTGATATTCCCTTGCTATATTAAGGTGCGGATGGTGGGAACGCATGAAAAGGTTTGTGGTTTTGCAGTTTTTGGTCAAAATGAACCAAATATTACTTCAATACAAACATTATAGTTTAATTTTCTTCCCATGGTAATATAAACAGTTATTGAATATCTACCATGTGCATGGTAGTATTAGGTAACAAACGTTTTAAAACTAAGATAAAAAGATGTCATTAAATTCCGGCACATCCTTGACAGATATTCAATAAATATTTGAGGTCAGCATATGAGGAAAATAAGAAACATTCGATTAATTTAGTCCCAAATGTTTGATATAAAAACGGTAAAAACCAATTACCTTTTATCGCTTCCCCCACATCCCCACCTTAAGATTATGTTCTTTATTGTGATTCTATTAAATTTGATTATGCGTTTTTGTTTTAAAGCTAAGAAAGGGGCGATAGACTGCAATTATTTAATTCTATAATTATCAGGGGCTCCGGAACTGTGGGGGCCGAATTTCTTCTCATGGCCTCCTCATTTATATTTTTGGGACGCTGGGACTATCTTAACCGCCTCCCACACCCCATATTTTCCACCTATATTAAAAACTAGTGTACGAAAATATTTTAAATTATTGTTTAACTAACAGGCATTATGGCTAGTTGATATTTGTCAATTAGTCTCATTCAACAGAAAAAATATAAATATCCATCATATAAACCTGTAGCCATCAACTTGGTAATTTTGAGTAATAGGGATAAATTATGCTACATAATTGTAGTCGAAGAGAGTTTTAAGTGTGTTCTGTCTTTTCCTTACATTCCCTAAAAGTTTGTTTCAAAGGTGTTTGAAAAGCTTTACACTAAAATATCCAGGCCAGGTATGTTGAGTAGATCACATGCTGACAATATCAAAGCTCGTCATACTCACAGCCCTTGGGCCGCATGCGTCTCCGCCATACATGGTTTGTGCGACCCACGGACCTTTTGATGAACCAACACATGATTCATCTTAAAATGTTGTACAAATAGGCTACACCATTCGAGATCTTAGCTTTGGAAATCGGTCACTATTTGGGGGAGTCTAGCAAGTGAGGTTGGTGTATTTAATTACTATTTATGCACCAGAGATATATTTTCAAAAATAGTTTAAATTGCAAACCAAAAATATGTCGTGTGTATCAGCACATAGGTATGTGAACAGTTGCTTTATCTTACAATAAATGGTAGCTTTTTCATCTAGTAAAAAATATCTTGAAATACAATTTTCAAAAACAGATTTTTATTAAATTACCTTTAAGAAAGATTTCCTTATAATAAAAACATATGCGAACTTTTAAACAAATTTGTCTACACCAAATTAAAAAGATTTCCAATTTTCCGAAATCGGTTACATATAAATTGCCCTCAAATTATTTATATTTGTAAAAATGTATAAAACTAAATTTTTATTTATCATAAAAACCAATTCCATATTCCCCATTTTGAATTGAATCCAGACCATTTGGGAAATATTTCAAATTTTCTAAAATCTCTCACAGGTAAACTACCCTTAAATTAAATTATTTTAGAAAAATAAACTTACATTAATGTTTATCGTGTAAAATAGTACCCATTTAAAATTTTTGAACGAATAATGCAAATTTTTTAAGATAAATTATTTCATATATTTTGTTTAATTCGCTAAAAACTTATCAAATACACATTTTGAAGAAAATTCTTGGATCCATTTTTAAAATATTCCAAATTTAAAAATAATATTTAATCAGTTAACTATTAAATTGATTCTCCTCTCCCCCCACCCCCCAAAAGAAATTGCAATGTCAAACACTCCTCATGTGCATTTCAAACAAAATTGTTAGTCATTTTCAAAAAAAGTGTTTTCATAAAAATCACTTTTTTATAAAGGGCTAGGGTCAGAATGAAAAATGTCCCGAGGCATGATAATATAACATCTAAATAGCATATTTGAACAAATTCCTTCAAACAGTTTAGATCTGTGACCAGGGACGGACAGACAGACAGACAGACAGACAGACAGACAGACAGACAGACAGACAGACAGACAGACAGACATGGGGACATACAGCATTGTAAAATCCACTCTTTTTGTTTCTGGGGCACATAAAACGTCAAGATTAATCATAATCTCGAGATCAATATTTTTCACGATTATCATACTTTCTCTTTAAATGAGAAAGTAAAAAAAAACACACACATAACTGCTTACGTACATTATGCCTTCAATTATCTTTATTTCAACACAAATAAAGTCTAAATCCCACCACCCTTGCAACAACAACAAATGTTCCAGTTTAATGGAAAAAATTGAGTAAATCTTCAAATAGAATTTAATCTTAGGTTTATTTATGTAATTATGATAATTTTAATATTGATTTTTTAAACATTAGAGATGGTGACAATATTTATTTTTTGTAATGTTGCCACCTGAGTGGTTTGTATTCAATGTGGACGTTTTGATCAAACAAGTTTGACACTCCTGAACTGGGACCATGCAAATTTACTATACGAAAGAAGCATTTCTTGAGTGCATGGATGTTCTGACTTGGGTGACTTAATAAGATATGACCTGCTTCGGTGGCCGCACTACTCTCATAATAGGCTAGACTATCTTTTTTTTGATCCCGGTCGGGTGTACTGAGGGTGGTTTTCCATCATGGTTTCTCACTCACTTTCAACGCAAATGTGGGTACACTTCCTATAAATTCAACTTTCCTCATCCCTGACACATTAGCGTAATTAGTAGAGGAGATGCGGGTATTATGGAATAGTCGGGAAATACGGAATACCATTGTTTCTCATATGTTAATTGTCACAATATATCGTTAACTATTTCAACTTTTACAAAAAACAATTTCAAACAGCTATTGACCCCCTCGCTTCGACAGATCAACTGATTGTTTGTTTTGGCTGTCACAACGACTTTGGCAGGCTAGTGTTTATCATGCTATATTTCTTTACTCTACTGTTCTTATTAATTCTGATAAAATCATTAGGTAAAGGCTCACTCATGCTTATCTTTGAGTTAAAACATTATTTTACTGTAATTTTATTATAATCTAACAAAAAATATTGTTTTTCCAAAATGGCGAGTCGGGCAATAAGGAATACTACTATTCCATAATGCCCGCACATTTTTCAAGTATTTGGCAAGTGATCTATTTTGTCAACGTAAGCTTCAACATTTTTCCTAGCACCTAAGAAATCTATTAAGAGAACAATGTAACCTGATACAATATTTTAGTCTCTTATATTTTAATATTTCATTATTAATACTTATTTATTAATTAGTTATTTTTTTATTATAATGTATTATTTCAATGATTCATTATTATTACTATTTTATTGTTTTACACATAATGTTTGCATGTCTTTTACACTTTCTTATGAAATATTTGTTAATTTTAGTAAAGATAATTATTTTTTATATAAAATATGGAGTATTCCATATTGCCTTACCGATTTCATATTACCCTCATTTGTTCCACATCTCTCTTAAGTGATCCTACAGGACATTAAGTTATTAATTTTGCTTTAAACACTAAAAATAGTTAAAAACATATTAATTAAAAGTTTAATATGGAACTCTATGACAAAATGTGAAAATACGCTTTGATATTATTGACAAAGTAAATGGTATTCCATATTACCCTCACTTCCTCTATACAAGCGTGTAACCCAAATTGGTGGTAAGACACGGTGCTAAAAAAAAGATATGGCTAAAATTGGACAACTTTGGCAGAATTTGTTTGCCTTTCTCTTTCATTTCCAGTGATATTTAATGAAAGAAGAATGGGATGGTGAATATAAATTTATTTGCTTCAAATATACAAATGATATTGATGTGTTTCACTTTTTATTCAAAAGTATTTATTAAATATATGTTTATTTTTCCATTTATATTATTTATTTCGACATGATTTTCCTAGATTTAATTGGCTGTTCATTTTATATAAAAGTATAAAATGACTGGATAGAACTATTAAGAAAATGCCTTCTGGTTCAATAGCAATGTTACTTATCAGGATAAGGTGAATTTTTAAAAAACTTTTTACTCTTAAATTTTTATTAGTTATATGTATATTTAAACTGGTAGATAAATCTGCCTAAAGGATTGTGTTATTTTAGGATAATCAAAAATATTACTTTCCATGAAATAATTTCTCCCCTTTAAAAAATAGTTTTAATACAATACCGAAATTTATTTTGTTTACACTTTATATTTTCCTCGATCCTTTACTAAAATATAGTGGAACATTATGACAACATTAAATAGAAAATAGAATAATAGAGACTAAAGGGTTATACTTATTGAAACTTTTGATACAGACTAGAAAAATTGATAAAATTTCAAAGTTGAATTGAAAGTTTAATTTGGACATAAAAATGTTGTTTTCAAAATTAAGTTTAGACCTATCTTTTTCCACCCTAGTAAAATTTAAAATCTGGACATTTAATAATACACTTTCTTGCTGAGGTTTGAATTAAATAATTTTAATTCATTTAAACATTTGTTAAACATTATAGTAGTACATATTATATATTTGGTGTGTATGTATTCATGGCTAGTTAGAAAAATAATTAGCGTTTAATCAACGCTAGCTTAAAGGTTAATTAAGAGTTCTCCCACAATATGAGATTGGAAATTGTTGATACGCACATTGCAAACGGGTAAGACGTGGAAAAGTACAAGGAATCGTAAAATGGAATCAAATAATTTTTTTTAACTCACCAGAATTTTAAGGAACTTTTGTAATAATCTGCTAGCTAAGACCTAAAATCTACCTCTAGGTTTCCAGAATGTATCTGAATAACTTATTTCACAAATCGGAACTACCCTTATCCTAATAATAAATGTCAATCAATATATAATAAAAGCGTTCTTACGGTTGTTGTCAAAAATAATTAGTTTGTTCTTTTATTTTGACAACTAGAAGAACTTGCATTCGACATAGATAACAGCCTGAAAAGATTTGATAACAGTTATTTGTTATATAATGTCAAAGTTTACAGTATCCTGAAAGTATATCGTATTTTAAACTACAAGCTTGGTTCTTGGGCTCGTTTAAATTATTTTATTTAGCTAAAATTTTAGTTAGCTTATCAAAACGAACTATAACGATTCGATGTATTACTTCGTAGCCCCTCAAATGATTGCCGTTAGCTGGCCCAACTTCGATATCATAGCACACAAATAATGAAATCCTAAAGTCCTCACAGGCTTAGCCTTGACAAACTAGTTTTTAATTATTAAAAAAAATACCCACTTCAGGGGCCGAATGGTCTGAGGCATCATTCTCGTGTTAGGCTGGCCTGCTAATGATGCTGGACTCAGGGTTTTGAATTCCGGTCGGATATACTGTCGATTTTTTTTCTAAATGGTTTATCACTCTCCTTCCATGAAAATGCGAGTAGATTACCACTAAAATATTTATTTCCTCATACCTACTCCATTAGAGTAATTTTCATGTATACATCTAACCTAAAGAGGTTGTAGGACTAGATTATAATATTTTTTTTATAAAAACATATTTTTCTGTAGTTTCCCATGTACTGAGAATTTACTTTTATTTATTTCAGGTTTGAAGATAAGGTGACATTTAAGATCAATGGGGAGAAATACACAGGTAATTTAATTTACATTACTATTTAAAATTATATCTTAAAAGCAAAAAAAAACACCTTATTTTATTGTATCTTAAAGAGACTATCACACGTTTAAAAACCCAAGCATTTCTTTTAAAGTTTGTCATTTATAAATCTTCGGACATAATTGAAGTGAAAACAAAGGCAATTTGTCAGGGTTCAATTCTACACACACAATCAAATGAAAGATACTAATATCCAGACTCCTTTTATATTTGCCTTAGGAAGAGCTCTTTATTGTCTCAAGTATATTAGCATTGATGTCACGGTTATTATATTAACTCGTATAAATAATGTACAAGCCCGCCTCGGTGGCGTAGCTAGCTAACGTGCTAGTTTCGTGTTGAACTAGACTGCCGAGGAGAGGGAGATCTAGGCTCGAATCTCGCTCGGGTGAACTGAGGGCGGTTTTCCTAAATTAGTTTCCACTCTCCCTCTACGCAAATGCGGGTTGACCTTGGAGGTCTTGGGGGAAATGTACTCGCCTAACGACCCTATTTTCATGGGTTCAAACCCAGCTGGGGTAGACAGATTTTCCTTGGGTGAACTAAAGCCGTCAGTTGTGGCAGGTTAAAGAAACCTGGGAGATGTGTGAAAATAGCTTTCCCGGTAAAATTGGTGAGTCCTTTCACTGTCTGTCATGTGAATCATTGTCTGCTGATATAATTAATTGGTTTAGAAAGTGCATGTAAAATATCTCTAATGATAATAAGTGATAGGAAGCACTCTTCTCTGCAACTTGATGTATTATCGTGTAGACTGTAGAGGATCATTTCGGTCAGATGAAATGGAACGCAATAATCTCGGCACATTCAAAGAATACGTACTTGCCTTAAATTATATTAACAGATAATACCTAAAATTCTTTCTAAGCTTTTGAAACGTATACAAATTTATTCTCATTTTACTATTCTTATTTCGCAAACAAACCCGGGAGGAATTTATAGAAATTAAATTTGTATAGGTCATTCTTAAAACGTCATCATTAATTTATTATTAAATGGTCATATTATTAAAGAATGGGACAGAAAATTTAGTGAATTAAATATATAAGGGCTATTCAAAATGTGTTTAGATTTAATAAAGTTATTCAAAGGTGAGCATTAAAGCTAATAAATTTGTCGCTTGTTTTTTAATTTAACACACAAACTACTTTCAGTAAGCTGGTAAGGTTTTTCATGTTAGGTGTTTATTTTAAGGAATGTTAAATTTAAGTAGTGTCTCTTAAGATTATAATTTAATTTACATAAGATAATTTACTGAACTAAGGCTAAGCATACTTACAATACATATTAATTGGTGTTGTTTAGTGATGGAATGTTCTAATGCAGCGGTCGGCAATCTATGAACCATGGGCTGATTTTATCTGGCCCGCAAAATATCAAGCAAACAAACGATTGTGTTCATTAAAATAGACTAAAAACTGGTTACTCTTTGAGAAATATTAAGTTGAAATGTTTGCTCATTTTTTTTTCTAACAGGATTACCAATTTTTTCTAAACCCTACGATATTTAAAAAAAAGTTGCTGACCCTTGGCAAAAGGCGTAACTCTCGTAGTAGACTTAACTGTCGATGACGGGAGTAATAGAGTTTGAATCTCGATTGGGTTTAGTGAGGTATTTTAAAAATAATTCCACTCTCCATGAAAATGCAGGAACCCTTCCTCGATCTTACCCCAAACACATTGCCATAGTTAGTCAGCACGCGTATAGCCCGAGCAGATAGTAGGACGCAGTGACAATAAAAATATTGGACACCAGCTTCTAAAAGAACGATATACAATCGTATTTGTACTGGTATGACGTATTGTGTATTATTAATAGGCCTAACATATACACTGATAATGTGGGGTTTTTTTAGCCCCGTGTCTTACCGCCTGTTCAGGCTATTCACATAGTATACTTTATTCTTTAATGAGCTAGGGATGAAGGTTTAATTTAGAGGAAATTTACCCGCATTTTCGTGGAGTGAGAGTGGAAATCAGTTTTGGAACAAAAACGCACTCAGTACACCCAACCGGAGTTCGAACCCCAATCTCCCGGTCATCGGCAGTCCAGTCTATTACGAGAGTGACGCCTTAGACGGGTGATTCCCAAACCTGGGTCGCGATCCAAATGAGTGTTTCAAGGATATTCTTGAGGGTCGCGGGAAGGTCACGAAATTTTTTCAAACTATAAAGTATTACGTTTACAAACACTTAATAAAACTGGGACCTAATGAGTATTTACTGTAATACTGACAATAGCAACAGCGTTTAAACCAAATTTTGAAACCCTCCTGTACTCGGGATTTTGGACCCAAATCATGGACATTCCCATTCTTACTCGGAAAGTTTTCCCTCTTCTAACAATATAGGCTACCTCTGCGAACAAGGATTTTCAGGTCTTGTAATAATTAAGATCCTCCGAAGGATTTGCGCTGTACCGTGCCAATCGACATGGCACTAAAACTCGAAGAGCTCACCTATTAAATGAAGCAGCATCATGGCTGTCGCTGGAAAACTGATTTTGTCACCAATTTGTTCACAGGAACATGTTGTATAGTTTTCTATCTGTAAGATTAATGATTTACTGAAATTGATTCAATTTTGTTGATAACATCAATCGATACAAAATAAAAACTCAGAAGAACTCTCTCCAAGAATGAAACGGTATTATAATAGTAGCTACTGAAATAGTATTTTTTGGTCACTTACCGAACATCGTAACAAGTTACACTTTCATTTTTAAAATGTGCTTTACATTTTGTTTGAAGTTATTGAAATAATTAAATAAAACTGGGACCTAATGAGTATTTACTGTAATACTGACAATAGCAACAGCGTTTAAACCAAATTTTGAAACCCTCCTGTACTCGGGATTTTGGACCCAAATCATGGACATTCCCATTCTTACTCGGAAAGTTTTCCCTCTTCTAACAATATAGGCTACCTCTGCGAACAAGGATTTTCAGGTCTTGTAATAATTAAGATCCTCCGAAGGATTTGCGCTGTACCGTGCCAATCGACATGGCACTAAAACTCGAAGAGCTCACCTATTAAATGAAGCAGCATCATGGCTGTCGCTGGAAAACTGATTTTGTCACCAATTTGTTCACAGGAACATGTTGTATAGTTTTCTATCTGTAAGATTAATGATTTACTGAAATTGATTCAATTTTGTTGATAACATCAATCGATACAAAATAAAAACTCAGAAGAACTCTCTCCAAGAATGAAACGGTATTATAATAGTAGCTACTGAAATAGTATTTTTTGGTCACTTACCGAACATCGTAACAAGTTACACTTTCATTTTTAAAATGTGCTTTACATTTTGTTTGAAGTTATTGAAATAATTAAAATTCTGATATTTAAATTAATTCAATTTAATTTATTTAACAAACACTAATGTTGAAATAATAAGTATAAACTACATGTAATGAATGACCCTTTGGGTCACCAGGCCGGGAAAATATTACATTTGTGGTCGCTATCAAAAAAGTTTGGGAAACACTGCCTTAGACCATGCGGCCACCGAAGCAGCTCTGACAGTGTTAGTTTTCCGTGGGATTTGAAATCAAAATATTTTTCATATAAATATCAAGAACTTAAACTAATTTTAGTATTACAATCATTTGTATCCTCAATAATTTGTTTGTATTTTTATTACATTATGAGTCGCGATTATCCGGGCTAAAGTGGCGGCAATCCGGCCCGTGTGGTGGAAAAGCCGGATAATACGGAATAAAGAGTGTAAATAATTTTCAGTATGGGTTTGCCTACTTTTTTTAATTTTCACAGAACATTTAACCTTGTTTTAATAGAATTTGCCGATTTTCTGTTTGAGATGTAAAATTGTAGTGGGATGGTAAGAATTAAACAAATACTTTTTAAAATCTTTAGGCCTACTATAAAGTACTTTATTTTGGAAATGGAACATCGGCTACAAAGCAAGAACAACAAGTGAGAATAGAGCGTCAAATGGATTACGTTATAAATTCAGTAAATGTCTTATAGTGGATATGTGCGGTTTTGTTTATTTAAAACGTACTTGTTAACACCGAGAACCTGTCCGGAAAGTCTCAACTCTAGTGTATCTATAAAAATCCTGACTAAACAAAAGGCTTTGACCACCAGAGTATTTATAAAGCCACTAGTGCAGTGCAATGTTCCAAGCTTAATTCACTTAACTTCACATGGTCTAAAGTCAAGCTCGTCTAGTCTTGTTTTATGATGACAGGAATGTCACTGTTCAAATCTCGGTCGTGTCTACAGAGGGTAGTTGGGCCAAAATGGTGTCTCACTTTACCCCCACGCAAAATTGGGTGAAGTTCTTCATAATTTTAACTTAATCATTCAATATCAGCCTCCCCCCCCCACCCCTCTACCATATTAGTGTAAACAAATATGGATAAACAGGCCAGATGGTAGGCCATGGTGTAGTAAAAAAAAATGCAGTAAACAAATATTACATCTTAAAGCTTATAAATTATTGGTTCAAATACCAATATTTAAAATAGTGTGTAAGTAATTCAGAGATGGCAATTGCAACCATTATTTTGCCACATTTCTACAGGGACCGAGGAACATTTTAAAATGTTTGCTTTTTTTAAAACATTTTATCAAATGCTAGTGCGATCCACCCCTGTTTAAATACAGCCATTAAGTCTATATTTATATTGTATAGTTTTGATGAAATAGCGTTTTAGTCATAAAGAGAGATTGGCAATAGTTTTAATTTAAAATACGTCAAGATGTAATATTTTCTTGAGATACTCCCAGAATTACTGGTTTCTGTAATAAAGATAAGGAGTAAGTTTTTGGCAGGTTTGTGGCCACACTGTTCATGTTTGTTAAAAAATAGGCTTATCTCTAGTGATAAAATGTGAAACTGTGTGTTTGAGGAATGGCATCACTACTTTATTTGTTTGGAATTATCATGGTGAGGTTAATAAATGAACACAACATTTTTGACCTCACCCAGATTCAAACGAAAATCTAAAAAGTGGTAGCTTAGCATATAGATCAGAGCCCCCACCTCATTTCCCAAAGATCTTGAGAATAATTTAACTAAATTTATCTGTACCAAACTAAATTAAGTACAAAATAAAGGCAAATTGTTGACACACTTTGGCCCCTAGTGAGAAAATTGTCTATGCTCTTTGTAACAGTGGATGCCAATGTACCAGCCAACACATCGCTGAACACATTCATCAGGGACCATTCCCATCTACGAGGCACAAAGAATATGTGCCATGAAGGTGGCTGTGGAGCCTGCATCGTCTCGGTGACGTGCAAACACCCAGTCACTGCAGTTAAACAAACCTATGCTGTCAATTCTGTAAGTGGACGCTTATTCTGTCAGTTGTGCATGTCTATGTTGGCAATTAAATAAGTGTGCGTTTATACCAGCGTTCCTGAAAGTTGGCGCTCATGACAGCGTTACCCATACTACTTATTGAAACAATGAATAGGTACTGGTAGTGGGAAGAAAAATAATCTTCGTTCGGCTGAAGAGTGGAATTATTTTACCAAACTGAGCATTAAAGTCCACCTCCAGGCACGCATTCAATATAAACTACTTTCTAGATTCCTTGGCAATAGGGAAAATTAACTTTGCAGTTCATCAAAGCATATTATAAATAATGAAATTGGGTTTTTTCTAATCTTTTGTAGGAGACTCTTTACATAACATCACAAATAGTATCTCTATCCCATGTTTAACCCGTATACACACACCAAAATAAAAAGATATTACTTATTATAAAAATTCAGAAAGTTCGTGAAAAACTGATGCTATTACTTTCTATAGAATCTAGCAAATATTATTATTATCATTATTATTATTTATTATAATTATTTATTATTATTCAGGTTTGTGTTATTTATTTGGAAACATAAGAAAACATTCTTTAGCATTGCACCTTTTGAACCTAGGAACGACTTACAAAACTATGATGGGTTAACAATATAATTTAATGTGATGTAAAACATGGTTTTCATAGAATAGGCCTACAATTTTTGGCTATAACTTAAGCAAGGATATTGTTTATTATGTTAGAGAAAGTCTAGATTACTGATTTTAGCTCCATTGATTATTATTAGTGGAATTTAAATTAAGTATACTAAATCATTGGATCATAATCTTTCTTTAGCTGTGAACCACTTTTAAATAATTTTAGAAGCTAGGGCCCCTTTAAGGAATCTACATATTAATTATTATTGAGAGTCAATATAATTTCGTGGAGGCCACAAACCAATATTTATATTTGACTAGAGTTTATATTCGGGTTATGTGCTTCGGTGGCTGCGTGGTCTTGGGCGTCACTTTCCCAATAGAGATCGGTGTTCGAACCTTGGTTGGGTTTACTGAGTGTTTTTTCCTAAATGGTTTTAAACTCTTACCTCCACACAAACGCAGGTATACTTCCACTATATAACCTCTTATTCATCCCTAACACATTACAGTATATTAGTATGTACGCATATAACACGAATGAGTGGTAAGACGTGGTGCTATATAAAATTCAGGTTAAATAAAAAAGTCTCGTTTTCAGCCTCATATAATTAATATAGTAATGAAAAAGAAATTTAAATAAACTAATAGAAAAACACTTTACTTAAAACGCTTCTTAAGCGAGGAAATGACATAGTGTTAAAAAATAACAGCGTAGATCACCTACTATGGCTTCGCGGAACACGCGGATTCCAAGAATCATAAGTTGGGAATCACTGTACTATAATTATCACGATTGTTGATTCTGTACTCTCTGGCCAAACCTAACTTCAGGATTGCCATTCACTCTAGAAAAAAAAAATCAACAAATTCCTGGTTTTTCTGTAAAAATGTATGTTTCCAATTTTTTAGTAGGCTGTTCCTCCAGTTGTGATACTACAAACAAATTTTTCTAATGAAAATGTTTTGTAAATTGTGTTTTGAACACACCACCAAATCTTAGTACATGATCAAGTATTAAAAAGTATTTCTCCCCAATGAATAAGTTATTAAATTATTGGAGTCTTATTAAATTCATCACAATACAACCTCATTTGGGTTTTAAAATACTAAATTATTTCAATAAGGGTATTTGTAAAAAAAATCACACTATATCCTGTTGAGAAAGTTCTCAATACCCACCACAGGTAGGACCCTTCCAACCTCCTAAAAATAAATGGTACGGAACTCCATTATTTAAAAATAAGATATTTACTCACAATTCATAATATATGTGAAACTAAAAAATATACACTAGCGAACCTGAGCAAAAATTTCGCTATACTTATGTAAAACATTTTTTTACTCACGGTTTTAAATTTTATAATTTTATTTTTAAAGAATTAAAGTCCTAATTTGTATACTTGGACCAATAAAAAAAGATAGATATTTGGTCCACAAGGGTCAACACTTCGTATTAAAATTTCGACTTCTGGTTAAAGCTTTCAACATTTTATTAGGGGTTGCACATCATATAGTTTTCGCATTGCTATTAAATTTATAAATTTAGATCAATAGAAAAGGTAAATATTGATTATTTAGTCCAAAATGATATAGATAGATCATTGTTAAACAATCATTTCCCCTGAGAAGTTAAAGGAAAAATAACAAGCTTTTTGAGAGACTTAATTATTTAATTACTCTATGCCATTAGAGAATTATTGCGTTAAAGCTTAAGTAGTATCTCTGTACAACTAAAACTCACAAATTTGTATTAATATATTTGAGAATATCTCAAACTATTGTTATTATAAAGATAAATTTCAAATAAGGGTTTTTATTTTTAATAGTACTACAGTTTTGCAATGATACATTATTTTGTATATCAAATAATTACAAAGATACAGAAATTTCCGCTTCTGTAAAGTACCCTAAAAGTAATTTTCATGGGAAAATTAAAATACCCATTTTATTTATAACCTTAATCAATGCCTAGATACGAATTTTAATCAAAATGGTTAGTTGAGTTTGATAAAATCTTTTTTTCTCTTTTCGCCCTCAAGGAAATTTTACGGTTAGATATTCAATTCAAAAAACCCCTCGGGACAACCCTATGAAAATCCTAGATACCAAGTTTTAGTCCGATCGGTAAAATAGTTTAGGTCCTACTCTGAAGTACAGACAGAGAGACGGAAATGAAAAAACTACTTTTTCGGATACGAGGTGTCATGAAACGTAGAAATTCATCAAAATATTGAGTTAGATTTTTTTGACGGTCACAATACTTTCTACCTGTAAGGTAGTACGAAAGTAAAACTTGGTACAGCCATGAAATTACTCTACATCTTATTGCTCTTTATTTTAAAGTCTGGATCAGAAAATTATTATCCCACTTGTGATGTGTGCTCAGCCACGAGTATAAAGTAGAAGAGTTAAGTCTGTATACACATGCGCTACACCCAATGGTGGCGGAACCGTATTTGTGAAAGGGGGAATTAGCAAAAAACTTTTTTAATCAAAAAGCTTGTCTACCCAGTCAAAGGGGGTGGGCGTGCGTGCGGAGTCCTTCCATCGGCAAATGCCTGAAAATTGGATCACCTTGTAAAAATATTTGGAGTGATCCTCTTCCTGGATTTGGGGGAGGGGGGGAGGGAATCTAAATTCCTCTAAAAGCTATTTGGAGTGGTACTTCCCCATATTTTTTTGAAATTTAGACACCCTTTGAACATATTTAAAATATTCCTCCCCAAGAAAAATTTTGAAATGTGGATGTCCCTAGAATATATTTAGTTGTCCTCTCACAAATATTTTAAAGTTTCATATCTTTCTAGAAGACATTTAGATTGGTCCTTTACTGATTTCTTTTGAAAATTGGATGCCTCTAGAAGCTATTTAGAGCGATCTGCACCTGAAAACTTTTGTATTATTAAATATCTCAAGAAACAATTCAAATTTTTTTTAAATTTTTTTGCCTCTAAAAGCTACTTAAAGCTTTTTTATTTCCCAACAGAGGACACAATTAAAGCACTTTTCCCGAGTTCTCTATACTCAGTATTCAAGCATGATTTTCGGTTATCCCAATTTTCCCGATCAGTGGTCACACTGAACTTATACAATGCATTTTTACATACTTTCCTTTTTATTCTTATTCAGTGAACAACCCGAAGGTTGGTTTGACGTGATTTCAATCCATCAGGAATTGGGCATACACTCAGCCCCTCAGCTGGTTAGTGCTGCCTGCACCCTCTGGTATTAATCCCATATACTCGGGGATTTCAGTAAGTGTGGTGGTATACCGTTGCTTCCCACATTGAATTTCTATGATTCACCTCGAAAGGGCTTAACAATTTTTCCTGAAAGTTATTTTCACATATCTTCCAGGGTTATTTTAGAAGCCACAGTTGACATAGGACCGGACGGCTTTACTTCCCTTCCAAAAAATGTTGTGCTACAAATTTTTATCGCTCAAGAAAATCCGTCAACCTCAGCTAGGGTTGAACTTGCAAACATCGGGTCTTGAGGCAAGAACCTTACCGCAAGATCACCGAGGTTGACACTGTCAACCAATATGTACTTCCGAATGGGTTGAAATTAGTTACTTTTAGCCAATGTTTGCAATGAATAACATTTGGATATCTGCCTTTTTAGCACCTCTCCTACCTAGATAGGATCCCTTGAGGATTTCTGTCAAGTAAAAGACTCCTCTTACTTCATGACATTTATGTCTTCTTTCATTTCTCACTCAGATTGGGCGAAGAAATATTGAGTAAATATTTTTAGCTCATTTATTTAAAACTGGTAGAGAACATGTTGCTAGGTGCCCTTATAGTCCTTTCTCCTGGGGTTTGAAGTAAGCATGCTACCACATATTTAAACTAGTCTTAATTTTTACTTTCTCTCTATCTTACAGGTAGAGAAAGTATTGTGATCGTCAAAAAAATCAAACTCGAGATTTTGATGAATCTTGACGTTTCATGACTCCCTGAATCCGAAAAAGTGGTTTTCGAATTTCTGTCTGTCTGTCTGTCTGTCTGTACCTCCAACTAGAGCCTAAACTATTTTACCGATTGAGCTAAAACTTGATATCTAGGGTTTTCATAGGGTTGCCCCGAGGGGTTTTTGGAATTGGATATCTACCCCTAAAATTAAGGGTAGTTTACTGAAGGGAAAAAAGAGAAAAAGTCGATTTTCTCAAAATCGGCTCTAACGATTTTGATTAAATTTCATTTATAAACATTAATAAATATTCCAAACAAAATGGCTACCCTCAATATTTCGGCAAAATGGCTTTAAGGGCTCCGGTCTGATGCGTCAATTAACATTTTTTATAATAGCTCCGAAACTATTTGAGATATGAAATTACTTAGCATTACAAATATGTATATATATTTATAATACAGATATTTTATCCGAAACATATTTTTATAAAATCAATAACTTTCAATCTATACGCAATTATATGAATTTTTTTAACTTTTTGGACATTAAAGTTTAAGTATTGCGACCGTAAAAAAAAACTAACCTGAAATGTTGATGGATGTCGACGTCTCATGACCCCCCGAACCCTAAAAAATAGTCTTTGCAATGCCGTCTGTCTGTGTGTCTATAAAAACTTAAAATTAAGGGTAGTTTACTGAAGGGCGAAAAGAGAAAAATTTGGTTTTCTCAAAATCTGCTCAAACGATTTTGATTAAAATTCGTATCTAGGCGTTGATTAAGATTATAAATAAACTGGCTATTTTCATTTTCCTATGAAAATGATTTTTAGGGTACTTTACAGAAGCGTTAATTTCCGTATCTCCACAACTATTTGAGAAACTAAACAACTTATCATTGCAAAATTGTAGGACTATTAGAAATAAAAAACTTTTATTTGACATATATTTTTATAAAAGCAGCAGTTTCTGAGATATTTGCAAATATATTAATACAATTTTGTGAGCTTTAGTTGTAAACATATACTACTTAAGTCTTAACGCAATAATTCTCCAATGCCATAGAGTAATTAAATATAAGTATCTAAAAAAGTATGTTATTTTTCCTTAAAGCTCTTAGGAGAAATGTTTGCATAGCAATGATCTATCTCCATTTTAGACTCAATAGTCAATATTTACATTTTTTATTGGTCAAAATGTATAAATGAATAATTAAATATCAATGCGATGACTTGAAGATCTGCAACACCTTATAAAATGTTAAAATTTTAACCAGAAATAGAAATTTTAATACGAAGTGTTGACCCTTGTGGAAGACATTAAACTGTTTGAAATGCTCTTAGGTGGACAAAGATGCGCCTCTTTTCTCATTGATTCTATATCATTGTATATTATTTTATGCGTGTTCTTATGTGGAGTGGTGATGATACAATGTACATTATTCCGTTCAGAAATCTTATGAGTTTATAGAAAGAGAGAGAAAGTCTGTGCGGTGCGCCGTACCATTTATTTTTTTAATTTTCATATTTTTTTTAACAAATTTATATTTCATGCATCTTGTTAAACTCGTTTACATTAGATTTTATTTAGGGGCAAAGTAATCTTACAATATTTAAAATGATTTTTTTTTTCTCTATCAAATTTGTATTTCAAAGATAGTTGTATTTTTCTTGTAAACCAATGAATGTAACTTAATGATTAGTACATTCCTATCAAATATATTGAAGGAAAGTTTCTGTGATTACTGTTTTTTTAAGATTTAACAAGTTAATATATTTAGTAGCTAGCGTTGATATATTTTCATAAAAACATAATTGTATCCCTTTTTAATAGTTTGTCTTTGTTTTATAATTTGTAAATATATGCTTACTTTATTTTAATTGGCACAATTCCTTTAGTGTCTATTCCCGGTGTTTTCTTGTCATGGTTTGGCAATCACCACAATTGAGGGAATTGGTAACAAGAAGGATGGTTACAACATCATTCAGAAAACCCTTGCCCATTTCAATGGATCCCAGTGTGGTTATTGTTCTCCAGGAATGGTCATGAACATGTACAGGTAGGACAAATCTCAAACTAACGTGATATTTAGATGGAGTAATAACTGCATGTTTCGTTAAGCGTATAACCCAAATGGCTAGTAAGACGTGGTGCTAAGTATTATTATTATTAATAATAACTGTGTCAACTCTTCTTATTAGCATTCTTTTATCAAAAGTAAAATGACATATTTTTTCAAAATGGATCTACAAAGGTACTATGTCTACAGAATGATTACTAAAAAGTTTCACCAAGGCCAT
>CABFWB010001470.1:104722-120391 GCA_902151455.1 Timema bartmani
CCTGAAATTATTGGCTGGCTACAGCCTTGAGTTCACCAATTTTATGAAAGGCTTTCCCCATTTTTATGAGATGTTTTCAACATTTTAAAAAAAGGATGTCGCCATTTTTAACATTTTTAATAAAGGCTTTCACAACTTAGTCTAACAGTTTTTAATATACTGTTATTATATTATTCAAGTTATAGCTAAAGATTTATATAGGTTGTCAATTATCCTTTCAGGTTCATATTATACATTGTTGGTATGCTCTCTGCATGAATCAGATTCTAAATGGTATTTTAAAAAACATACTAGTGTTCACACGATCTATGTAGAGGTATCAGATTCAGGAAAGATTAGATTGCTGTTTACTGGTATCAAGGTTTAAATCACTACCACGTGCAATGGCGATCGTTTTTCAAATGAAGTTAACTCATGTGGGCACACTTAATAATCTAAATTCCATCCTCATTATTATTAAATATAAATAACCTGTTGATCAAAACGTATGTGAAATATATTTTTGTCGTATAGGGTCATTTTAACTCTGTACTAAAATATATATCAAAGTGGAATTATTTAATTTAAACTTTAGTGGCTTCATGTTACCCTCTCTTAGTCTAATGTAAGGATATATTACGATTGTCCAAAAGGAATTTCACAGGGCGATGCATTCGAAATGACATTAAACCAAAACACAAATTGAAAATACAAATTATCCAAGCTCCGAACAAAATATACAAAAAGATATACGGCATAGGCAATATCTGGCCACAAAATATTTGCAGGCGTTATCCAGAACTTTGCTCGCCGTTGCGGAGTTTGAGACAATATGGAATTTTAGATAGGCCTACAGCAGTGCCTCTACTAGCCGTATACAGTAGTGATCTATCTACCAATAAAATACCAAGATTCCTGTACACAGGGTAAAAATCAATGGGAATATTATAACATCACTAGTTTTAAGTAATTTCCAATGGATCAGCCTATAGTTTACTTTCGAAATATTAATATAATTTTAATGAGAATAGATTGATCTCTCTGCGTAGTTTGCTGATTCTCTCATGATCACAGAGCACATTGGGCTCTAGAGAAACTTTCTTAGCTTGAGAGGCCAAGTCACGAAATAATATTAATGGGTGTTAAAACTAGTTTTGAATTACTTTTAGGATTTTATTTTTTTAAAGGGTAACATTTTTGCTCTATGGATAAACAAACTTTGGTTCAAAAATTTACAAACATGGGGCGCACTTTAATATTTTCATTTATATATAAAACATAATTTCATCTTTATTGAAGTTAAAATGATAGTAGTAGTAAAATCTCAATAAATTAATTAAAGCTGTTTTTATACAGAACTTGTTGATTGAGTATGCAAATGGGAAATGTTAAAAATAATTTTAAAATAATTTTAACACTCTTAAGGGGGCCGCCTCTGTAAGCGAGAAATTGGCACGAAGACTTTCAACTCCAACGTAACATTTAAATATATGACGTGCTATTTCAAAATATGATTCATGCCAAAAAAAAGGTGAAAAGATTCCAACAATCCAACTTTAACAACCTGAAAGATTTAGTTTTATTAATAGAAACAAATGTGTGAAATTTGACATTATCTCATTGCCAACAACTTTATAGGCATATTTTAGGAACTATGAGACTGGGCTTGATGGAGTAAAAGCTTAGAAAGAATAGAGAAGGAGTTCCATAAAATGACACAAACCATTGCATTTTTAGCAGTATGGCTTGACAGCGATTGATATTCTCGCTGACCCGAAGTGGCCGCTTTAAAGTGGTTTGGAAAAAAATACTAGGGATATATACCCTTATTTGTAAAATTTACTATCATGTCTATGTTACCAGAGTACTCGTCTTCAGAGGACTTTCCACTGAAAAACTCGTAATATAATGTTAGTAAGAATTATCCTGACTCGTTTGATGACAATACAGTTTTAAAATTTTCCAATTCAAGTGGAATTGACACTATTTAAACTACAATGGGGGAGTTGTTGGCATAATGCAGCGCCTACAACCATAACTCACGCTTTTGTTCCAAATGTGTTATTTGAATAAGCCTAAAGCCACCGTGAAAGATTAGTCTAATTACTTTACTCAAAAATTATCCAATTTCAGAGTAAAACATGACATCATAATTTGAGGAGATTCTATTAATTATTAGTAAAATAAAAGCAGTCTTCCACTTGGGCTATCCGTAACCTACACTTACTAATCCAAGCATTCAAGCTAAAAAAGGATAGTTTTAATTTAATAAAATATAATTTCCTTAGAAAGATCCATCTCGGGTGTACCCTGTCAAAGTTGAGTCCTGACCTCAAGCTTGTCAGGAGTGCAACCCAATTTACAAAATATTTTTGTAGATTAATGTTTCTTATAAAAATATAAAGGGTTTGGGTTGTAAACGGCACTTAAGTAAAACTAATAAAATCACTTGATAATACAATATAAAACTTAATTTTTAAATAGCTCTCTTAAAACATCAGTTAATGATCATAATCCTGGTCTCGTAAGTCAAGAACACTAGAGCTGAGTGAAATGAACAAATATGACAATACATAGGCCATCAGAACTAATCTAGCACTAGGCCCTCTTACTGCTAAATCGATCAGGGATTCATACCCGCATCGGTGGCCGAATGGTCTAAGACATCAATCTCGCAATAGACTAGACTGCCGATTATGGGGAAATCGGGGTTTGATTCCGGTCGTGTGTACTGATAGGGGTATTTCCTAAATTGTTTTCCACTCTCACTCCACAAAATGTAGGTACACTTCCTCTAAATTCAACCTTCCTCATCTCTATCCATTTGAGTAATTAGTAAATATGCGTGTAACCTGAACGGATAGTAAAACGCGGTGCTAAGAAAAAGCTATACTGATTGCTTAATGCAGGCATGTCAAATTTGCGGTCCGCGGGCCTTTTGAAGAACCGTTACAGTGAGACACACTTCTTATTTTTATAAAAGCCATATAAATACAACATTTGATATGTGGTAGTTGGAAATTTGGCATAATTTTGAGAAGTATGAGGTTGTAACAAATTTGTACTCTTTCATCATAGTGAATAGTTTCCAAAAATGGTTGAAATTTTGCACCCAATAAGTGCAATGTTTGGCAGCACTTTAAGGGCCGGTTGCACAAACAACAATCAGTGGCTTGATCAGAGATCAGATGTATGTTATCTCCAATCAGTGTCTCAAACCTCATTTTCAGTTGCACCATTAACGATTAGGACGTGATTGTCGATCAAATCTCTGGTCAAGTTAACCAGCCAATTTTCTCCCATCAACTGTTTGATTCCCCGATCAGTGTGTTGATGGTTAACATAACCTGTAACTGTTATGTTCTTGATAAATATAATTTGTACTTTATAATCTTTATTTATTAAGTAATATTTATTAAGTATATTTATATATACTGTAATTCATTTTATTTTTAATGTAAGTTTGATTCATAAATGTAAAGTATGGAGTCTTCAGATGAAGAAGTTTTTAATTTATATCACGAGGTTATAGAAAATGTTCAAGTTCCAAGACAACTACGAGAAAGATATGAACTTTTCTTTAAATATAGCGATAGAGAATTTGAGATGAGGTTTAGATAAATTAAAGTTGGGACTTCGGGATTTCTTTTCACTCATTATGTTATTTTGAAATAATATAAATACTTTAAAAGCCCATTTTTTAACCTAACTATAGTAATAAATCAATACAAACTCTATTAATAATTTCAAACAAATTTACATGTATTAATTAAACAAATAAAGAAAATAAAGATATTCACAAAGCCAATCTGGTGTATACGTTTAGGTTATGTTACAACAGTCAGCTGTTCGAAAATATAACTTTTTACAAGTTTGCCATGTTAGTTTTATTTGATTCTCCGGTCAAATCTGTGGTCAGGTGATCGGAGTTTTTGATCTCTAGTTAACTTTGTTGCAACCCAAGTTTTTCTTGATCTCTGATTAAGCTGATTGACAATCCGGTGATTGAAGAATCAATATAATGTTTGTGCAACCGGCCCTAAGTATGTTAAGAGTTGTTTCCTCAAATGAAATGGGACAAAATACACGATGGATCACAGCTTGGAAACTTTTTTTTTAAATTATGAAAATTATTTTGTCACAATAGTGTTGCTAATAAAAAGTTTCCGATTTTACGTAAAAATTGGGGTCGAGTCTTATTATTCTTATTTTAATATTAAGGGACTAATCAGGAATTTTTTTTAACTAAGCTACTGACAATATTCCGTTTTTTTTAATGCGGCCCCCTCAGTAATCAACATTTTTAATGTGCCCACTTGGCCCCCCCAAGCATTTAAAATGTTCAATGTGGTCCGTACGATCAAATGCGTTTGACTCGCCATGTTTAATGTATTTAATGTGTGTTATACAATATTAGTTAGGTTTTAGTGTACCAGTGTTTAATTGTGACAAATATTTCTTATTTTCCTTTGCCTACGTCTCATTATCCATCCGAGCTGTCTGCATAATTAAACAAATAAAATGGAAAGAAAAATCTTACCTTGCTTTGTTCCACTATGATAGAGCTCGGAGGTGGTGAAATAGTCGATCGCTGCCCCTTGTTTGGTCGATCGCCTTGCAGTGTCATCTGCATCTTCTTTAGAGACCAATGTTTATTGAGAGAATATTTTTTCTTTGAAATCATTTAATTTAGTAATGTAGTTTAATGAAACACTCTAGTTTGTCAGTAAAGGATAATAAGTTTAAAATATGTTATTATTGTATTAGAATTTTACTAAATACTTTTTTTTTTACCAATGTAACAAACAAAATCAGCCTATGGTTCCGTGGTAGATCATGATATCCATAAGTCTGTCCAGTCCTGGTGTATCCTAGCGGATAGGATTATAGTGTGATCTGTCAGGGTACTCTAGTGTACAGAATAACTACACCACATTTTTAAAGGCGTTTTTAAGGTATAGTTTTAGTTAATTTTAAATTTACTTTAAATATGAGACAGCAATGAACAATTTATATATTACTTTTGTCCTTGAAGTTGAACATTTTTGTTTTTAAAAATGTATCTACTATTATATAAATCATGCTTTATCGTCAATATACATTTAGTGTTATAAGAGATTGACAATCATCACTAATTTTTACATCTTCATACAGAAAGGTATTGTAGTCCCGAAAATGTCTGACCTCAATATGAGCCACCAAATTCAAAGTGGGTTTTACAATCCTGTCTGCCAGTACCTGGGGCTAAACAAGGAACGGTTTTATTTATTTTGTTCACACCTGATATTGTATTTAGAGGCTACATGGTCAAAGCTCAAGTGACGATCTATTTTAATTTTGTCTTTAAAATTAAGAGTAATATGCGGATAAACTATATCTGAAAATTTGAATTTTTTCGAAAATGGTTCTAATGCTGTTGTTCGAAATAAATATCTGGGCAGTGTTTTACATGATAAATAGCACTGTGTATTTGTTACTTGTTGTTGTCGTCTAACGGTAGTTTAGCGATTTTTGAAAGTATTTAGTTTCAAACTATATTATACTTATTGAGAATGTATGCACAATTGTGTTGAACCATTCATGTAATGTGATATATAACGTACACTTTATAAATACTTTCTTCGAAACAATGTCAACTTAAGTCAGTTATTATAATATTATACACTCAAATACAGACATATTCACTAATTGGACAGCAGGACGAGATATTATAAAAATTATATCTTTGTCAATTACACAGAATCGAATCCGAGTCTACACGACTTATAAATTGGGGGTACGAACAAGTTTTTATTTTGTAAATAGCTCATTTTGAGTTTCATAACTATACATTGTTTCCCCATAGTAACGTTTTTCATATCCTTTATTTTTAAAATTCCCCTTTAGTTTGTGTACTAAGTTATTTTGCGTAAGCTGCAAATGGCCTGGACATGCACTAAGTGCAAAGCGTAGCACCCCAACAAATTAACCACCCAAATTAATGATAATTATTGTACTAGTAAGATTGTACACTTTTCCACAAATAACTTTTTTTTTCTTTTGATTCAGTCTTTCCGAGGGTAGAGATAAAAACCTAACGATGAAAGAGGTTGAAAACTCGTTTGGGGGTAACATCTGCCGTTGCACTGGCTACCGCCCAATTCTTGACGCCTTTAAATCTCTTTGTATCGATGCTCCACCAGAATTAAAGAAGAAATGTGCTGATATCGAGGTATTATTAATTTTATAATTCACTTATGTTTTGTGTATGATCAAACATTGGAAAAAATTTTTACCTAGCAAAATAGTTTATTTAATTAGCTATTATCTATCTACCATGGAAGCCCAATATATTAATTGAAATTGTCAATTTTAATCAAATATTTAAAGATAATTTTGTTTTAGAACTGGACTGAATTCAAATGTAGTAAAAATTTTTTTTAAAATAATTACTATTTTTATGTATGGGATTTTTGATGTTTTTAGGACATTTACAAACTTAAAACTTGTCCTAAAAATGGAAAGCCATGTCAAAGAATCTGTGAAGGAGAAAATACTTTTGAAGAAATAGAAAATAATATTTCTCCAGTTTATGTAGCACTCCCAGGATCTTACTGGTGTCGAGTTACTACTCCCAAGGATGTATTTGAAATATTGAACAAAGCTGGGGAGGTTTCGTATATGTTTGTGTGTGGCAACACAGCGCATGGTGAGTTAGCATGTCCTCTCTTGATTTTTTTCAAATTATAAAAAAGTAGTAGAAAACAAAATTAATGTGTGCATGTGTAGTATTAAATGATTTATTTTTATTTTTAGGTTATTTCTGATAAAGTATCTGTGATTGTAGCCACAATTTTGTTCCAATTGTACTGAAGTCGTGAAATTAATAAGTGTTTATTTTTGTTACACCATAATGGAGATTTCATAAACTAATTCAACAACCCAATCTTTAATACTTGGACGTTCTAGATAACTAAACCTAGACAATTATTGTAGAAAAGTGGCTGACTTAATGAGAATATGTAGTAAATATAAGTTTTTCATTAAGACTTCATTTTATAACAATTCAATTGTATTTAATACAAAGTAATCTACTAACTAAGCGCTATAATGGTAGTGGTTGTATTTCCAATAGTTATCTGATGGGTTTGTGCGGAATGGCCACCTACAAACATCAAAGATAATTTTACGGTAGAAGTGGGGGTAGTAGGAATAGATTCATAATCTCAGATAATGGGTGTTTGCTACCAGATGTAATTAATTAATAATTCAAATTGTCATGTTCCTCGAGGTCAATTAAGGGGGTTGATAGCTTATAGATGTGTAGAGGAGTGTTCCTCCGCCCATTTTAATTTGTTCCGCCTCTCCTCAAGGTAAATTTTCGACGTGGCCTCTTTTTATTCGGGAGCAGAACATGATGTTACCGTCTTTGTTGGCAATTAGCAATCGACTGTGTTGATATCGAGGTTGACAAACGTCTCTGGATGCTGTCTTCTTATCTCTTGGCGAGTCTTTGGGTTACCTCTCCATCCGCTGGTCCGGAGATAGTGGAGTTTATTTTTGTACTGAAGTGGAGTCGAAGGTTGTTTTTAGATTCCTTAAAACCTGTTTATCTTGGTGTGGGGCACCACTAATATTAATATTATATATATTATTACAATATCATTAATAGCCAGAGCTATTATTTATGCTTATTAGTGGGAATTATCATTTTTCAATTTTCAGAATATGATATCTAGATGGAGTAATTCCCACTAATAAGCATAAATAAAAGCTCTGGCTATTAATTCTTAATATATGTGCGATCCCGTACAATTTAATAACCGTGCAAGTGGCAGCAAAAAGCCAACTACCGAGTCGCAGATGGCTGCGTTATCCGATGGTTCGTGATATTAATATAATCACATATTTGACAGTGGTTAGAGCATTGGCGTACTAATCCAGAGGTCCCGGGTTCGATTCCCGTGTCCAGGTGTCATTTTTCAATTTTCAGTTTATCTTTATGGTCAAGTGTATCGCCCGGTTGTATTCGTCCAGAAATGAATCTATCATATCGATCCATCGATACGATCCTTAAGCCGTGAACCTCCTCTACATCATGTTCTTGAGGGTACGATTAAATCGTTCCACGACACTAACCTTGACGTTGCTAAACGTGGAATAGTGATTGATCCTCTTTCTTGCCATGAGTGTTTTGAATTCTGCGTTGTAAAACTCCGTTCCATTATCCGTTTGGAGATGACGTACGTGAGGTAAACCTTTGTCAGTCACCTTGTCGAGGAGGAAAGTCTATGCGGCGCTGACATTCTTCCCCGTCTTAGTCTTGACAGGTGTAGCCCAAGCCCTTTTGAAATACACGTCGATGACTGTGAGAAGGTACTTGAATCCCTTATTTGATCTGCAGTAGGGTATCATCTCCACCAGATCGGCCTGAAGGAGTTCATTTAACCCTCGTACGCTAACACGTCTTCGGGGAAACCGTCATCTCGCAGGACGATGAAGTTCATAAATTCACTTTAGTAAAAAAAAATCCTGAGGCTGTACATATCTTTTCATTGATTGTTGGAGATGGGTATGTATTTTCCTTTAATGATTTATTCACAGTGCTACAGTAGTTCCCACTCAACCGTATTGTTCAGTCACCCTTTATTTCTGGTACCAAAGGCGTTGAATCAACTTATTTATTTGCTTCTCCAACGCTGATCTTAGATACAATAGTATCTGTCAACAATTCAAAAATATTGGATGAGCATTTTCCTCCAGTTCCAGTTAAATGGGTTGTCCTTGGAATTCTTCTAGCTGCTACTATCTTTTAGGCCTGCATAGCACGCTATAAAGTCTTGAAAATACTTTTGGCCAATAGTCAGTTGAATTTTGAAATGGGTGATTAGATCTATATGCTAATTTAGATATGTATAGTAAATTTTCAATAAAATTTCCATTTTTTTCATCAAAATATCCGTCATAGTTTTTTAATCTACCTAAATGGAAANCTTACAGAAATGAGAACACTTCCTTTAAAATTATATCTTTCTCACGGGAAGTAAGAAGCGGTGAAAATTTTCGTTTATAAGTTTTGCATCAATATAACTGTGTTATTGGAAAGCCTAAAATAATAATCTTTTATTTTTCAGGAGTTTATCGGAGAAAAGTTGAGCCAAAGATTTACATCGACATAACTGGTATTAAAGAACTGAGGGCGATCTCAACAGAACCTACTCTAGTTCTTGGAGGAAGTGTTTCTTTGACAGAAGCTATGGAACTATTTTATGATCTGTCCAAAGAGACACAGTATGCGTATACTAAAGTTTTAGCAGATCACATTGATTTGATTGCAAATGTACCTGTTAGAAATGTAAGTAAACAAAACTATTTTAGTGAGGGCACACTAGTTCTTAAAATAAAAACTATCAAATGCTTGCATATTAGGCCTACTTTGGAGAAATTTGGTTAAAATGTGAAAATCGAATCGATCTCATGAATATGGCTAGAGTATTTCTTTCTATATCTAAAACTATTTCTGAAATGGTATAATGGATGTAAAGATAGTATCATCAATTATTTAAAACGTTCAATACCGGCTTTAGGAATATTCTAGTTTTATCAATATTATTTTCAATAGTAAACGAGTTTCGATGGGTAAATTACGTGTAAATCATTAAAAGGAAAAAAAAATACTCTGTACCAACAAAAGACGTAAGATTTAATTCTCAATTTTGAAAATAATTTGACCAAATTTAGCATTAATTTATTTCATAAATAAAAGGTTAAATTTTTTTATTGTAATATGAAGGAATATAAATTAGCATTGTGTAGAAGTCCCATTCAAATCAGAAACTTTGGAAAGTTGTTTTGATACTTGATACCTACTTTTCAGTTCACCACTAGTGTTAAATAGTGTATATAAACCTTAAATGAGTTTCCACTATCCCCCTCTCGTAGATAAACTGTGTATATTGTTATTTCTAGGCCGGAACAATTGCTGGAAATCTTTCAATTAAGCACCAGTATAATGAGTTCCCATCTGATATGTTTTTAATGTTGGAAACTGTTGGTGCTACTCTAAATATACGTGAGTAAAGTTTAATTTTAATACATTTATGAATAAAATTTACAAACTTAATGTGGGGATGAAGGAACGCGAGAAATGGTCAGTGTTTTTGCAGTTTTTATAGCAACAATTTTTTTAGGCCAAAATAAATAAAATATAGCTCCGGTAAAAGCTTGGATTTTAATTTTATTCACATGGTGTTATTGAATATATGTCATGAGCACAGCGGCGTTAGAAACAAACTTTATAAATGATGAGGAAATGTTACCATGAGATTTCAGGACAGTTTTGTCAGATATTCAAGAGGTTGATATCACCATATAAAGAAAAATAATCTGTTTCTATAGGAAAATTATTTTATTTATTTTGGCCAAAATGTTTTGGAATAAAAACTGCAAAACACTGCCCTTAACTCGCATTCCCTACATTCCCACCTTAAAACACAGGCCCAATATTAAAGGAAGGAATGTTATTTAATATTATATTGATTATTTTTGTCTGAGATTTTTTTTTCTTCTAGTTCAAAAGGATGGAAAAAATATAAATGTAACACTTCGGCAATACCTCAAATTGGACATGAATCAGAAAATTATTATAAGTATTTCTCTCCCAAAACTGGATAGCACATATACTGTAAAAACATTCAAAGTGAGTATAATTATCTTACCATGAATTACATTAATTATTGTTATAGTTTGGTAAGCGCATGCACTCTACTTTATAAAATATTATTAATAACAAGTTGGACCCGCTTCAGTGGTCGAATGATCGATCTTTAAGGCGTTACCCTCGCAGTAGAGTGGACAGCAGATGAGTGATGCGTGAAAGATTGAGTCTCAAAACCGGATAGAGCTGTTGTGATTCTTTACTACAGCAATAAATTTCCAGTTATTAATTTGAGCTTTAGAAACACAATTTTCAAGATTTTTCACTTTAACTTTGATTAAAAGTTGTTTATCTGATAGTTTTAAGCAAACCTATATTTATAGAAACAATGTATGCTAAATATGTTTAACATTAAGAAATCTTGTTTATTTTCAGATCATGCCAAGGGCGCAAAATGCCCATGCATATGTAAATGCAGGATTTATGATGAAATTGAGTGACGATGGGACTGGGAAAGTTGTGCAAAAACCCAATATTGTGTTTGGGGGAATAGACCCACAATTTGTAAGAAACTACTCATATTTTATCAAGTAATATTCTTATCAACTTGACACAGTAAAACATACAATTTAATATAATTCTGTCAAGAAAAATTAGTCTCACTTTGTGCATTTTAATAGAATTAATTTAAAGGCTATCTTTAATACTGTTTGTGTGTCGATGTTTAAGAAAATGTATATCTGGTTGTCAATAAATTTATAAAAAAGTTGTAAAACATAAATATTTAAAAATCTTCTGCTTAAAGTGGTGACACAATTACTTAACATAAACTCATCAATTTTCTAATTTGACTGAATCAAATTGTTTCCTGTATGTCCCTAGTAAGCCAATAACACTTTTCAAAAATATTTGGAATTTCTATTTCCTTTTTGAAGTTCCTATTCTGTATAACACGTTAAACTAGAATAAAATAATAAAAGAAACACATTTATGATAGTCAAGTGATAGAGGTAGCAATCCACCATCTTAGGGAATTCTAGTTTGGTTGCGGGGTGTTCTGTAAATAACTTAACATTTGTTTACCCACTTCGGTGGCCGCGTGGGCTAAGCCCCTACTCTCGCAAGAGGCTAGACGGGGAGATTATGGTTTGATTCCAGTCGAGTGTATTGAAGGGTTTTTTCCCTAAATGCTCTCTCTCTTTCCCTCCTACTCTCTCTTTTTCCCTCCTACTCTCTCTCTCTTTCCCTCCTACTCTCTCTCTCTTTCCCTCCTACTCTCTCTCTTTCCCTCCTACTCTCTCTTTTTCCCTCCTACTCTCTCTTTTTCCCTCCTACTCTCTCTTTTTCCCTCCTACTCTCTCTTTTTCCCTCTCTCCTCTCCCTCTCTCCTCTCTCTCCCTCTCCCTCTCTCCTCTCCCTCTCTCCCTTTCTCTCTCTTTCCCACACAAATGTGGGTACACTTTCTCTAAATTCAACCCTCTTCACCCTAACCCCAATTTATTAGCATAATTAGTACAATTAGTACATACGCGCACAACCCAGATGGGCAGTAAGTTGCGGTGCTACAAAAACGTTTACAAGACCAGGCACTACATTCTTGAGTATACGGCTGATAAATTTTTCTTAATTGTCAAGTCCAAAGTTAATTTTGTAAATTGTTTGTAGACATAGCCATCGTTATAAAGTGCATATTTAATAATTAAGTCTAATTAATCAAAATAATTGTTTAATTCAGTTGCACGCCATAGACACTGAAAACTTCTTAATCGGCAAATCTGTGTTGGATGAACAAGTTCTTCAAGGTGCTTTAAGCACTTTGGACGCAGAGTTGCTGCCCGACTATATCTCTCCAGATGCAGTCCCAGAGTACAGGAAAGGGCTTGCTAAGGCTTTATTTTACAAGGTAATAACCTATTATATGGACATACTGCTGTCAAAATACCCTCAAAGCAATGCATTTATTAATAATGTTTTTAACTTTTAGTTAAGAAGGGATTACGCCCTTCTATTAATATAATATTTTAAGCTAAAGTTGTTGACAAAAATAAAAACTATTATTTTAGATATTCTGTAATTTGAATTTGTAAGCATTATTTATTTAAATTTAAGAAGTTTTTATTATTAGTGCTTAGCACAGTTGTTCTCCCACACCTGCCTAAAATATTGGCAAATTTCTCAAAGCTGTTTTTTCTTAAGTTCTCATCAAATGTAACTATCCCCACACTTTAAAATGTTATGTTTATCGAAGACGTGAAGTGGAAGTTTAGCAAAATGAATAAAGGACAAAAAACTAAAAGTCAAATAATTGGACTGTGTTATTTTAAGCTTCACTGTGTTTATTGTAATGCGAAGTCTTAGGTAGTGCTGATCCACTTGAACGAGTGTGACATAATGTATCAAGGCCTAGGTGGTGATTGTGATATTGTTATTGAGGTTCAAAGCCTAATCCGTATCATGAGTGTTGCATACGTTTAGTTGTTTAAAAACTAAGTATTTCATAGGTCTAGATAGTGAGTGTGACAAAATCATAATTGTTCTTCAGGAAATGTATAGTTAATAATACCACTGGGTAGAATGTTAATGTTAAGGGGGTGGTTTTATTTTAGAAAATCATAAAACTATCTTGTAAATAGATATGCCCCGTCTACAGACTCCGTGTCTGTAAGGTGCATATTCGTCCATAAGAGCTTGATTCCACACTAACAGATTGATTTGTCTACACAATCCTGATCCTTAAGTCCCTAGTCCTTACCGCTCCATAGAAATTGACTCAACTTTAACTTTCTAAGGGTTAGTCGATACGGACTGCTAAGAACGACCACTAACAGAAGAGTAGGCCTAAATATGTGCGTACTCATCGAAATAAAATCACCAAGATCCGTTACAATGGATAAGTCCGGCACCTTAGCTCATTTGGTAGTGTCTGTCTACTGTTATAAGGGTCCCGGGTTCGATTCCTGGCATGACCGAGAAATTTATTATCGATTAAATGTAAGCTTACCCTTTCACAGTGATGAATTAATGGCTGGGGGGTGGATGATGTAGCTGTGCTAGATTTAAGTTAGTTTTGGATCCGTGTGCTGATATAATCAGTCATTTAAAAATCGAACTTTTAAATAGGTACTTTATCGCTGATAAATGAAATATTATGGAAACGAATACAAAATGAAATAATAGTTCTACGCACGAAGCTCTTTTAGAAATATTTTTCTTGATTTTAAAAACCCGGGAAGCGTGGCATCTTGGCATTTCTTAAAAATCTATTTACAAGCTTTCAGCAAGCGTGGCATCACTTTGGGAAGTTAAACTTCGCATTAGATTTCTTATAAACTCCGATTCACATATCAACTCTGCTTGCATCTTGATCTTGACCATTTTCTTTCAAAGAGTTTAATTGGACGTAGTCTCACACTTTCTCATTGGTTGTAACGGCTACGCGATTTAAGAGATGGATGGACTTTGTAGACGTGATTTTACTAAGGCGAAGCTTACAGACTATGTAAATGAGGGCTTATTTATTTTCCTTTTATTTCTTATTCCTGAAAATAATCTTACTTATGTATATATTCAAACAATAACCTTTGTTCATTGCTTATGTTGACACGGAAAATGTTTACTACCACCAACCCTTATGGCTTACAACTTACCCCGACTTGAAGGACGTTGACTTCGGATTTGAGGACTTATCCAATAGTACCAATAACCACGTAACCAATGACGATTGTATTATTTTCGCGCTTAAACTATGTTTCATTATTTCGATTCTGCTCTTTCTTTTATTGCCACCGTGTTGTTTATTTTTCTAAGGAGAACTGGCGTACGTTATTGAAAGCTCAGAACTCCGCGACTCTGTCGGGGCTAGTACAAAAACTAAAATAAAAGATGTGATAATAAACCTCACAAGACTCGACTTCTGTATAGGGGTGTGGACAAATTATTGTTTGTGTGATGAATACTGCCTTGTTTTCTTCACCGTGTAAACATTACTAATTGATTTAGAAGTATTATTTTAATTGGTTGGCTACAAATTCTGTATAATTAATTTTGTTAATAATTAAGAGCAATTGCAGGTGTTGAGTAGCTATCTCTAACAATACATTATTATTGGTTTGTGACTAACACTGTTTGTGTGTGTTGTGTGTGTGTGGGGGTTGTGTTTTTGTGTGTGTTTGTGTGTGTATCAAAGTTATATGATGAATAACTATCGATAGCAATAAAATAACTACATGATTTTGTTAGTAGGCCTAATTTTTTTTTCTTTTAAATAGTTTATTCTCAGCTTGGCCAAAGCAAAAGTAAAAAAATCCCTCATCAGTGGAGGAGATCTTTTGGTACGTCCTCTCTCTTCCGCTAAACAGACTTATGAAACAGACAAATCTGTGTGGCCTCTGAACCAACCTGTGCCAAAGTTGGAGGCACTAGCGCAATGTTCAGGTAAATTCAATTTAGCCAATCATTTGTTTATATTTCTCTTAACAAAGAAATAACTATGTATTCTTCAACATCATAATAGCCTGCTTTGGTCACCGCATGGTCTAAGAAGTCACTATCGCAAAAGACTTGACTACTGAGATGACAGGGATATCTGGGTTTGAATCCCAATCTGGTGTACTAAGGGTGGTTTTCCAAAATGTTTTTCAACTCTCCCTCCACGTAAATGCGGGTACACTTTCTCTAAAATCAACCTTCCTTATCTCCGACTCATTTTTGTAATTAGTATATATGCTTATGATCTGAACAGATAATAAACGCATTTCTAAAATAATAAATGGCACGGCGCACCGCACAGACTTTCTCTCTTTCTACAAACTCAAGTATCGTCAAGGTGTTGCACATTTTCATGTCATCGCATTGATATTTAATTATTCATTTATACATTTTTACCAATAAAAAATGTAGATATTGACTATTGAGTCTAAAATGGAGATAGATCATTGCTGTGCAAACATTTCTCCTAAGAGTTTAAAGGAAAAATAACATACTTTTTTTAGATACTTATATTTAATTACTCTATGGCATTGGAGAATTATTGCGTTAAGACTTAAGTAGTATAT
>CABFWB010001470.1:121085-158216 GCA_902151455.1 Timema bartmani
ATAAATGAAATTTAATCAAAATCGTTAGAGCCGATTTTGAGAAAATCGACTTTTTCTCTTTTTGCCCTTTAGTAAACTACCCTTAATTTTAGGGGTAGATATCCAATTCCAAAAATCCCTCGGGGCAACCCTATGAAAGCCCTAGATATCAAGTTTCAGCTCAATCAGTAAAATAGTTTAGGCTCTAGTTGGAGGTACAGACAGATAGACAGACAGACGGAAATTAAAAACAACTTTTTCGGATTCAGGGAGTCTTGAAACGTCAAGATTCATCAAAATCTCGAGTTCGATTTTTTTGATGATCACCATACTTTCTCTACCTGTAAGATAGAGATAAAGTAAAAATACCGAACGTGATGACACCCACCCCCACCTACCAAGGGGTTTCAGGACTAAGTCCAGGCGGCCCACACCATAGCGTCCCTACTGCTTTTTGTATAATTTGCATTGAATCAAAGTCTGAGCCTCGTGCATACGCTAACAGTACTGTCACAGCTGTAGAAGTCATGACATTGAGTGATTGTCACTTCCCTGTAAATATCTGTTGACACGTTGGACTGAAATCAACTTTATAGTTTGATTGTAAATACCTCAATCATGAAACTGGCGGAGCTTGTGCAGGCTATTGCTAGATTTGTGACCTGATTAATACCGAGGTAAACAGATATATTTAGAATAAACGGAAGTGGATATGAAAATGGGTAGCACGAATAGATACCCTGGGTAGCCTACATCATACACGCTGCTAATGGAAGATCCTATCTATTTTTCTTCGGATTGATTAAGACATGTTCGTTGAACTGCTAAACCAGGTAAATGAATGTTCAATTAAATTTTAGTTGAAGTTTGATACACTTAAGGTGTTACAGCATTGTGTGTATAGAGGTATTGTTAAGAGATGTGTTGACTACTACCTCGAAGTACTTCTATATTTAAACTATAAATGTTCAGTAGCTGGGATGTCTCATAAACTAAGACTCTACCTTGAGTTATGCTGTTAAAAAAACTGTAACTAATCTAGTGTTTCTCATTTCAGGTTGCACGTAAAATAAATTTAAAAAAAAAGATTGTCATTAGGAACGAAATTCCAGCAATACTGAAATTTCAAGCTATCCCATCATATCTAGCTTGGGGAAATTCACTGGCCTCCCTGATGTATTTGTATAGAATTCCAAATTAATACCCCCAACAAATTCATTCCAGAAGTTTTTGGTGACATATAATGCGTTGGAGAAGTTTATTCAGGCAACAATAATACATCAACTTACCCAAACGTATAATTAATCATTTTCTTAAATACTTGGCAGTGGTAGGACATTATTTTCAGCTTTAAAACTAAACACTTAATTAGGATCATATCGGACTTCATTCAAAACAAATGATTGAAATTGAAACAAATTGAAAAACAAGTTAGCTAAACGTAAACCGTTACATCATTACTTCAATCGTCATCAATACAGTTTGTAAAATACGGAGTCCAGTCCCTGAATAGGGGCCCGTAGGATTTTCATGTATGGAAATATACTTCTGAAATTATCATTCTGGACCCTTTAGGGATTACATAAAGTCAGTAGCTTTATTGAATCATGGTACTCTCCTAGATGGAGGATGAGACATTTTCTGTAGACCCTATTATTTCAGTAACCAATTATCCGATTTTAATAATTACGTTTTTATATTAGAAGCAATAAAATGGTCTTATTTTGATTCTTAGAATTTTTTTATATAGGCCTGTATCTTCTCTGTGTGGTTGACTTGATCTTTTTTTTTACAAAGATTTGACTTTTATTGACATTTGAACACTATTTGCAGCTAAATTAGCAGGGATGATCTAAAAATACCAGGAATAAAAGGTTTTGGAAATTTAATTTACTATAAGAATAAAGTGTCCATATGTTTCAAAATTCCGTTTTGTGATGAAGAAAATGTCCTTGAAATTTACGGGGTACGTAGTCCACCGCACGTTCGTCCATTTAACCGCGTCAAGTTTACAGGGTAATGGTAAGTAAAGTTATTTAACTATCATGTATGGTCAAATTTGTCTTTATTTATAAATGACGTAACTATAAATTATTGAAATTATTCGCCGGATTATCTACCGTGTGGAGGTACAGGGACTAGTCCCCTTAACGATCGGCTCTTATCAGATATCCAACCAAGTGGAGTAAGTGAATAAACTAAATCAAGAATTTTGCAGTCTCAATTTTTTCAGACAGTGTTTGTTTGAAATTTGCAAAATCTTTCATAATTTGTGTTTGGTTCTGGCATATTTTCTGCAGTTCTTCAGTACATGCTTTGGATTTATCGTTAACTGATATATTTAGTGATTCCACTTTTGTCAACTCTTCGCTTACGTCTATATTTTTTGCTCACTAAAATATTCGCACTCCAAAAGTTTCTCCATTAATTAGAATAACAAAAATATGCCTTTGAAGATCTTACATAATGAGCTCCTCTAATTACAGATTCAACAACTTTTAACTCAAATGTTAGTCTCAGTCCAAATATTTTCAGAACCACTAACCAAAATGTACTTCCCAATGCACCTAAGAGTAGTTTTAATAATATGAAATGATCCAAAGCATATTACAATATCAGAAAATTCTTGCGGATTAGGCATTGTTATTTCCTTCGTTATGATGGTAAACCCCTTCATCTGCTGATTCAGGCAAGTACTTTTGTTTCAGTTGACATTGTCGGTTTTAAAAGTTCTTTAGAGCAGTATGTACAGTGCTTTATTCAGTTACAGTATTAGGGATCATCGGAATAAAACCAACAGTGTTAAATGCTGCTCTCTCCTGTGTGACAACAGAGTTTAAGGCACTCCTTGAAGGCATACATTAATGTAAGCAAACAGGTCTGAGACTGCCTTCAAAAGCATCAGGTAAACTCGGTCGTGATAAAAACCAGATGATATCCTTTTTGGTGATGAGATTATAATCATCTTGATCCATTTGAAATAAATTTTCATCAACTATATAGTCTACTGGTAAAACGGGTTTCTTAGCAGGCTTGATATACAGTATTCAATGAATTTTTGGCATGGTAAGAGAGTTTGTGAAACTTTGTCACTATGAACTTCGAACTACATTTGTGTCAGACATTTTTGGCTTTCGAAGACCATCGTTACCCTTTTCTTTAAACAAGACTACACTAGTGTTGTGACTACTTCCTGTATCAGAGAGAGTAGCTTTATCATGATAGAAGTTGTCAAATACACATAATTTGAATGTTTCACCGTTAAAATGGCTGGGAAGGGGTACATCCATATCACTGTTTTTTTTTACAATGTGGCTTTGTTAAAACATCGTGGTATCGAACAAGCTCATTGTAGCTATAGATAACCCAAAATGATTAAGACTTGTTATTAGACTTCTAATTTTACACCTATAATGAATTGCTGGTTCTCTCATAATGTGGAGTGGTGTTCTTTTCCGCCCATTGTGGATATCATAATAATGATTTGTAACAAAGCAAAGAATTTTTTAAATCCTGCAGAAGGCTTTGACTGACTTCTTGAGGAATGTTCACTTTGGTCGTTGTCATCTGAACCTCGTATATCATTAGTTTTTAATGGAAAAGCTTAGAAAAACCCAATAGTATATGGTCTGGAATAGCAATGCCTTTCTGCGCATCTTCTAAATATTGAGTGTCATGAAATCTATCTTGGAGATAGAAGTCTACGTTTTAATTTGATTTTACTACCTCTAATATAAAAAATAAATTATTAAAATCGGATTACTGGTTACTGGAATAATAGGATCTACAGAAAATATCTTGTCCGCCATCTTTAATGGCCACCATCTTTGAAAGTACCATGATTCAATAAAACTACCCTGACTTTTTATAACCCGTCAAGTCCTACTTTCTTGTGCTGCCCACCGATTTGGCTGTTCTTGGAATTTGTCTTCACAATTTCGAAGGATGATGTGCTACCAGATTTTGGCATCTTACCCGTTTCTTCCTCTTTAACAACGGTTGTGTTCCCTACAGGTCTTTACCAAAAATTATGTTGTGGTTCTGTTGATGGATTTTCAGTCTAATTGAGGGTCTGAAAGATAATTTGCATACACTATATTCATACTAATCATAAATTATACTATAAGATTAAAGATGAGGTTTTCTCAACCTAACCAGGGATGACGGGTTCGTTGACTAGCAGGAATCGGTGTACCATCGCTCGCTGAGTGTGCTTGCATAAGTGGATACGCTCAGAGGGTATGGCCAACCACGAGGTTTATAGGTCTCCCTGTGACTGGGGGCTTGTTTCCTCCATGGTTGCTAGATATTCCGCCGTTCAGTCTGCCATTTGGCCTTGAGTGGACAGTAACATAAAGTCTGACTTATATGCTCGGTGCTCGATAGACCCTTGTGTGATGGAATCGACTTCACAATTCGTTTGGCTGGTATTCTTCTTTAAATGCTTCTTGAGTTGGTTAGTGACAATTACTTCACCTGCATAGATGCGGTAAGCTATGGTTATTATTCTGATGGGGATATTTTCTCGAAATCTTCGTTACAGGCTGTTATAGAAATAATTTAGTTAAAACTACCTTAAAACGTAATTGTTATTTTTTTTTTATCCAAACTTCTCAAAGTTTAGCTGTTTAATCCGGAAACACCCGGTATATATCCTTTTAACAATAAAGTTTGTTCAAGAATAGGCTGCGCTGTTTCTCAACTTACGGGTTGATAATAATTTTGATTTCCAGCTATTGAATACTTCTGCCGATCCACCACAGCCCGATCAACAAGAAGACCGAAAATTTTCCTAAAGGAATAAATGGAACTGGTGAAGTAGAGGCAAGCTCTAGAGGACGCAAATAAAATCACATATTGAGCATATTTCCCTAACTGTTCGGCAATTAAAAGCTGCGGGTAGAAGCAAACCTAAATAAATCATTAACAGGAAGAAACAAAGGTTGGATGACACTTTGATAGAGGCCGTAAAAATTCTAAGAAATGTGAGTAGCGCAACAACATTTAATGAAATTGCTGTATTCGGACATGATGTTGGTATGCAGCTAAGCAAATTCTCATTGGCAAGAGCTTAAGAGCTTCAAAAATAAATACAATCGTTGACTTGAGCTCAAATTAGAGAAGTTCTACGTATCTCCAATCCGGCCAGTAATCCTAAATTACAGTAATTCTGATAGCTCTCGTGCATCTCGAGACTACATCTTATATTCATCCAACCAAGGGCGCAGAAAGCCTGGGGGTCCGGACCCCCCTAGAATGTGTTGGACCCCCTAAAGGGGGGGCCACGTTTATGTACAAAAAATTAAAAAGGTAGAGCGTTTTACTTTTACTACAGTTTAATGTAAATACCTTTAACCAAATACTAGTTAACTATTATTTTTAAATTAACCTTCCAGATGCAGCTTGTAGAACTTCCTATTGTAAAATTATCCCTGCCAACATTTGAAATACTTTTTTTGTATGTCTACATTCAAACATGTACTGGGAAAAAAAAGACGTTTTTTGGTATGAGTCGAGTTGTGGGGTCCGAGAAAAATAAGCATATATTTTTGTTATCAATTGTAAGATCTTACTTTATGAATCAGCAAGCGAAAAGAGCAGCGTAAAGAAAAGGACAATTTTCAGAAATGAAGTCGGCAGCTCATGTAGGCTGAATACCTGGATTTGCCCATCCTCTCTTTCAACACACCTACTTTCCCAAAGCACTAAATGTAACTATAAACATTTTGAAACCATTTACAAAATTTGACCAGCACCGCATTACTAGTTAGTACAGTGTTGAGTGTATTTAAAGGTTGTGTGTTGTGTTAGTATGTGGTTTTGGAGAAAGGATTCAGTATTATAATACTATTGGCTTGTTGGTTGTTGCTAATGTAATAAATATTAGTGTTAGTTAAATAATTATATAAAAATGTCAAGCCTTAAAAACGTAAATATACACTTGACACCTGGCTTGTAAAAGAGCCACTAGCAGAGGCACCAAAAGAGATGAGATTTTTTTAATTAGTTTTACTCCCCCAAATTTTACTACCATTTCGGTTATTCTTACTTGTACTAATTAAGCTATTGTTCTACTAATGTGATGGCTTTACCTGTGAGGGCTTGTGAATCATGTAAGTAAAGTCCAGGCATCCAGCTCTCAACCCAATACGCTCTGGTGGAGTAGAAGAGTTACACTCAACTTACTTCTCTGATTGGAAGTGATGTGATCGATAAAACCTGTTTGTTTTCACTCAACTTACTTCTCTGATTGGAAGTGATGGGATCGATAAAACCTGTTTGTTTTCACTCAACTTACTTCTCTGATTGGAAGTGATGTGATCGATAAAACCTGTTTGTTTTCACTTGTCTAATTTTAATATTAAAAATTTCATAGACCTAAATAATAATCAATTTTAATAAATTTGTTCGTTTGAATTATTACTAAACCCTTTAAATGTAGATAATTTGTTTTTAAAAAAGGGTTAATAAATTAATCATTTACTGGATTTATGGACTAGTCCTACCCAATACCTACCTCTCCAATGTGTTGTATACCTAAAAAAGAAAGAAAAAAGTACTTTTTGCAGTTTTCGAATATTTTAAACATAGAAAAATATATTGGATCTTTCCTTACAAACATCTATGTCCTTAGAATGGTTGCCTAGAAGTTGAGGGACGGGGTAGATGCCAAAGAAAAAAATCGTATTTAAAAAATATTTATAATTTGGTCAGAATTGATCAAAAAAGTGGTTATTTTAGACTTGTTTGACAATATAAATGGTTCTTAACAAATACAGGTGATAATAAAGAATTATGAAGGAAATTTCAGAAAGACTTTTCATATTCCAATGCAAGTTCCTTGAGCGGGAAATTGGATCCACCAAGGGTATCTCTCCTTGTTAACCATTTCATTATCCATTCTAGTTAATTTGTCTGTCTTCTACTAAATAAATTTTACACTAATGTCGTAAAACCTCAGCCAGGACAACTTAAGCCAGTGATTCTTAGCGAGGACCGCTCACCACAAAGGGGGGTAATTTGTTTGAATATATAGGGGGCCAAAAATAGTACTATAAAATGTTTTTAATTCTTCATAATGAATTTTCCATCTTGGCTAACTCATCTATTGCTAGTGGACCTGTCTGAAGTGGGCATGAAGTAACAAGAAGAATTGTCCGAAATGCAAAATTATGAGTCTTTTAAAACCATATTCAAAGTTAAAGGAATTATGATGTGGCTCTATAATGAGACAAACTAAACACCCAAATTCTAAATTCTACTTGTTTGGCAAGAGAGCTAATGTTATCATGTCCATCTTCATATTCGGTGGAATGTGGTTTAAATGCTGTGACTCTCTTATCACAAACTATAGGGGACTTAGGACTAGTTCCTGGAATCAAACCATTTGTAGTAGACACCAGGCTCCCAGGATCCCACAAACTTATTATCAAACTTGATGGAATTTTTTTCTTGAGTCTAATAAGCTAGGGCTTCTAGGCCTAAAAAAAGGCTAATTTACATTTACCGTGTTTATACCTAATATTGTAAATTTAAAGTGGTATTATTGATTTTTTTTTAATTGTAAAATTTACTTTAACCTTGCAACAACAAATTTGTTTTTATATTAATCGGGGCGGGGGTGAGGGCATCAAATTTTTTTCAAGTAACGAGGTGAGGCATGGTGCAAAAAAGGTTAAGAAACTATGACTTAAGCGATCGCACTGTTTTGAAACTTTCCTTGTAAACTACTGACTGTTGTGAGATCTATTATCAAACACTGTCATGGTAGTTACTGTGGCTATAGGACTATAGTTGTGAAAACCAGCCTTAAGTGCTAAGCCATAGAGCCAGTTTCATAGTCAGATTTAGTACGCCTCAAGTGCGGCGCTATACTAAATACAAGACGTCACCTACCTGAAATTGAATGGAATGGGCCAGTCTCATATGCGAAACTGGCCCATTCCACTTTGATCTAGGTAGGTGTCGTCCTGTATTTAGTATCGACTCGCACTTTAGGCATGCTAAATTTGACTATGAAACTGGCCCATAGTACTAACAAAGTATTTCTAGAACTTTTAAATGCCGTGGAGCCCCTTTTTACGAAATTATTGATGGGCCCCCCTTTTTTTTTCCAAGTCCTCGAATATAAAAATTTGAAAGAGAAAAAATGTCGCACACTTGATTATTTGATTTGTTATTTTAGTTATATGTATCTAAAGAAACACAGATCTTACTGTAGAATTTGACTATGCTAAAGTTAAAAATCAAACAAAACCTATCAAGAATTCAAATTTTATAGAGTTACTGTGTTAACATGACTGTAAAAAACAAATTAATTACTAACAAATACACAGAATTAAATTCTAAGTCTTATATAAGAATTGATTTATGTATTCCAAGAGTTTCATATTATAAAAATTTCAGCGAAATTAAATTAAATATTTTCCGCCATCAATTCCAAGTCCACTTCCACATCAATGAACAAAAGGGAAATGTTTTTAATGCTATTTCAAAAAGTTCACCTTTCCTTAAAATCCCATTTATAAACTATTTAATTCCCACATTCAATGGCCACGGATACCTTCGTGGACCCCCCTTTGAAAGCCACGGTAAATAAGTAACACTCAATATCCTTTATTTTGTTCCCAAACCACTTCGGTGACCGCATGACCGCATGCTCAAAGGCGTTAGTCTTTCAATATAATGTACTGCCGGTGACTGGGATATCAGGGTTCTTAGTCCTAAATGGTTTTCCTCTCTCTCTCCACGCAAATCCGAATACACGTCCTCTAAATTCCACCGTCCTAACCCCTAAATCATCAGCGTAATTACTACTTATCTGTATAACTCTAACGGATATTAAGACATGGTACTAAAATAAATCCTGCCCGTCCGGGCTATCGAATATGTAGTTAATTACCTTCCTCATCCCTCATCCCATTAATGTAAAGTTTTTGAAATGATTTATTACCATAATTTTCATCGAGTAAGAGTGGGAAACCATATAGTAAAAACCACTCTAAGTACACCCATTAGAGATCCGAACCCCTAACTACCCATCACCATTAAGAGATTAACGAGCTTGAGTTCCATACCTACCTTAGTAATAAATAAGATTAACTTAGATTGTTTGACCGAAGTGTATTGCCGAGTTGATTCTTACAATATAGCTCAATAAAACATATCAAATTATAATACATTGACTTCTCATAAATTTATTATATTCTATGATTATAAATATTCTGTAACTGAATTAACTTTAATTAATTAATTTTTGACGTTTATTTTAAATAAAAAAAATTCTTATGATTGATCACATATTATCTTGATTAATTGACTTTTTATGGTTATACCAATCATTTCTCTATTTTTGTGAAAACTAGATGTGTTCCTTATTTTAATAATGAATAATTTTTCCATAGCAACAGCGCTGTCAACATAAGTAAAGTAGCTTGCCAAGGGACGGATTTGCTGTTGTCTTCATCAATATTACAGTCAATCCAGAACAAGAGGACTGTAACTTTTTATATTTACCATAGCTAACAAATAATAGCTAACTGTTAGAACAAGATGTAATGTTAGGTTCTCAAACGTAATTAATCTTAAGGAATGTTATTTCAACCAATGTCTCCAACAAGAGGATATTTTTTTTTCGAGAATTTATGTTATCCTACACTCAACCTCTGTCTAAGCACGGCCTATGGTAAAGTCAGCTCTGACCATTTAAGTATCAAGATGTTTAGTGCAATACAAACAAAAATGCTTCCACTTAGTTTTTACGATATCATTATAAAAATTTTCTAGCAACTATTTTTGAAATGTGATCGCCCATCAATACCATTTTAAGTGTAACCATTTTTTATTTATTTTTTATGTATTTAAGGTGAAGCAGCGTACGTAAATGACCATCCTGCCATTCCTGGTGAACTTTTCGGAGCGTTTGTCGTGACAACAATTGGTCAAGGAAATATTTCGAACATTGATTCAAAAGAGGCTCTGGTAAGAAGTCATTTACTGAAATTAAAATGTATTGCCTAAAAATAAAGTTTAGTTTGTTTTAGAGATTTGATTAAAATATTGTTTTTTCCTTGTCGAGGGAATTGCAGTTACATAAAACAATCATTTATTACTCTCATATAATATTGCAAATCATTTAATGAAATAGTAGTGAAAAGATCTGATACCTCTACTAACTATTAAACTATTTTAACCAATGAATCGTGTTTTTAAAATATCTTGGTTAAAATGCTGTCATCAGTATTAATGTGTATATAAATATCCTACTTGCTAGCTAATTCAAACTTAAAGGAGACAGGATTAATCATTTATAAATAAATTTACCGATAAGTTAAACTTGTATAGTATGCGAGGGTGCCATCGGAGTAAACAGGCCGCAGTGTCTATCTCCAGCTTGCACGTGGCAAGGACGCACGTTCGTTAACGTAACATGGTGTCAGCTAAGGGATTTTAAACCGTTATTAATACTTAAATTCGTCCAGTTTTGTGGATATAATGCAGTGACACGATACCTACCTAAGCGTGGAGGTTTCGTTTAATGAATAGTTTAATCGATCAAAACCGTCGTTAACATGCGTTAGAAATTAGAACTCCGTACTACCCAGCCCGAGTTAGGACAAGGTCGTATTTATGTGGAACAGTAAAATAAAGTATTAGGTACCTATCATATGGAGATCGTTAGCACTTGGTAGAAGAAACGCGGGAATTAACATTTTCAAATTTGCTCTATAACATTTGTTAATTTTATATTTGTCTGTGTGAGACGCGCTAGGGTGCTCGAGAACAATTACGCAGCTGACTTCGCGTAGGACAATAACAGACTCAGTGTTTGGCCTTGGGAACATTTGTGCAGTTGACTTTGCGAGGTGTTCTGGAATGATTTCAAAATTGATCTCGCGAAATAAAATTATCTATTCATTGCTAGGGATTGGGAATGGTTGCGCAGCTGACCTTCCAAGTACAGCGTGGTGTAAAGCATATAGACTAATTATGGACGGGTAAACAAAACGCCAACAATGGTGGCAACAACTCCTGTCCCAGCGCCGCTGGTCTTTACCTTTCACAATGAAGATTGGCCAGTATGGTACAAGACGTTTCCAGCGTTTTCGTCAAGGATCGAACTTCAGCTCACAACCAGAAGAAAGGCTAGTAGGCGTATTGATGTTATACTTAAAGGACCAAGCGGAAGCCTTGTTAGAATCCTTCCACTATTCACATAGTGATGCCTCAACTTTTGACAAAGTTTTTTCTAAATTCAAGAATCATTTTAGAAGGAAACATAATTTAATTTACAAAGGCATTGAAACTCTCCGGCGCATTCAAATGGAACATGAATCGGTGGATGCATTTGTGACAGCTGCACGTTCGTTAGCTCAAATCTGAGAATGGGTAGCACTTGAGGAAGACATGATAAAAGTTAATATAATAAAAGGCGTCAGCATCAATGTTTTGTCAGAAGCATTACAAATGGACCCAGACATAAGACTAGAACGTGTCATAATACTCATTCGCCAAGCAGAAGAAGTGAGAAGCCATCATCAGGCAGTTGTTCGGGGGTCTAATAAAGAGTTCACATCTACTACACATTCTGCAAGTGCATAGATTGACCGAGATTACAAATCACACAGTCGTCAGCAGAGTTCACTGCAAATAAATGATCCAGCAGGGAATAAAACTTGTCGAATCTGTGGTCAGTTCAAGTGCAATAATTTACCCCTTGGCCGCAAAACATGTCACTACCGCAATAAATGAGAGGACACTGAATCAAAATTGAAGCAAGTTACGGTCCACACAATGCGGACTTAAGAGCACCACACCAAAGTTGGGACTAAAGGACTTTTTCAAGGCAGTCAGCTACCCAGGATGAAGTGCCACATTACTTTTACTTGGATGCGATTGATGGCAGTGACCATGAATCATTGCGCTCCGTTGTGGGGGTCAATATAAAGTGGGACATAAGTTTCAAAATTGACATGGGATCTGATGGAACCATGGTAGGGGCTGGTCTATGCAGCAAACTTAATGATATATGACTACAAACCACCACCCGCGTTCTTTGCGGAGCAGAGGGTGGAGTGCTCAACATATCAAGACTTTGCCAGGCAGAGTGGCACTGACACCACGGCCACAATGGATGTATTTGTGGTTGATGGCCTCCACGAGCCTCTCATTGGCCCTCCTAGAATTGAAGTTTTGTATATCTCTTAGCTAGAGGAAACCTTCACAACGTCACCATTGAAGACACACAAGGCACTCCTCTCAGGCTTGTTTAAGATGAGAGAGGCCTATGAATTGCGGCATCGATAAGAAGATTGTCCATGTGCTGTTTTAACCCCCCATCGAGTAACCTTTCCCTTGCGATAAAGTGTACAAAAGGCCCTAAGTGCACAAGAAACATAAGGGGTAATTGTTAGAGTAGAAGAACCCACACCGTGGTGTGCACCTATGGTGGTGGTCCTTAAATCAGATGACAGTGTACGTATATGTTTAGATTATACGGAGTTGAACACGTGGGTACTTAGGAGAGCGTCCCCAACTTCCATCCGTAGACGAGACATTGGCTCAATTACACAGATACCCTTCACCAAAGCTTTCCAACAATTAACCACCTTTATCACACCGTTTGGATGGTTCTATCTTAAACATCTACCGTTGGGGCATCGGCATCAGAACACTTCCAACGAAGAATGTCAAAAGCCCTTTAAAATTTGTCGGAAGTGCTAAATGTCATGGATGACACATTCGTATATGGAGCACATTGGTGCTGGACAAGCTAATGGACTTTGAACTAACCTTAAATGAAGTGAAATGTAAATTTTGGGCGAGAGACCGAATTTCTCCTTCACATAGTGGATTCCAAGGGCCTCCATCCTTACCCAGCACAAATAGCTGATTTTTGTTAAGCCGCCTAACCCAAAATACACCCATGAAGTCCGTCAGTTTCTAGAAATGGCAAATGACTTGCTGAAATTTACATCCATTCTTGCCACTAAAACAAAACCTCTTAGGGAACTTCTTTGCATCGACACAGAATTCCTCTAGACTACAATTCCCTCATCAGCATTCAACAAAGTAACTCGATTGCTCAAACTCACTCAGGTATTGGCACACTTTGATCTGTTCTGGGATACCCGACTAAAAACTGATGCTTCTTCATTTGGCTTAGGGGCTCATCTAGAAAAACGTAAAGGTGACCTGGTGGTCTAGGGGTAAGGTGTCAGACGTCTGTGCTGAGGGTCCGGGGTTCAATCCTCGTTTCCGGCACAGATTTATCTGATTTCCAAACCCTTCCTTCACCTCTGACAAGATGTGTATTAATCACAACTTGTGAATGTGAGGAATGCCAGGCCTCCACCGTGGTTCGGATTCCACGTTAAACTGTAGGTCCTCCATTTCATCTCACAATCACCCTACCATTGCACATTAGCGTAAGTGCGTATAACCCGAACGGGTAGTAAGACGCGGTGCTAATAATAATAATAATAATAATAATAATAATAATAATAGAAAAACGTAAAGATAACTATTTATGGTACCCAGTAAACTATGCATCCAGAGTCATGTCTGCTATAGAAACTCGTTATGTACACATATAAAAAGAGGCCCTCGCCGCAAAATGAGAATCAGAGTATTTTGAAAAGGTTCTGTTAAGCAAACATTATGTGCTGTATACATAACATAAATCCCTAGTGTTACTATTAACCCAGAAGCTAATTTCAGAGATTACGGTTCGTATCCAAAGACTTAGTATGAAATTAATACGGTTTGATTATAGAGTTGACTATGTACCAGAACAGTATTTTCAGGCAGCTGATGCGCTCCCCAGAGCCCCAGTGGAGTCAAATGAACCAAACATGGACATCCTGCATCAGGAAGCGTTGGAAGTATTTATTTCGCAATTTTTTTTTTCGACCTCCCTCTCTCTTACTGGCGGCTCCAACTACTGCTTGAGGCACAAGAGGTGGATACCCCACTACAACAGTTAAAAAAGTACAACCAGAAGGGCTGGCCAAGCAGACAACACACAGACCTAGAAATACGACCATTTTTGGAGGAGATAGGCTCTCTAGCGCTAGTTGGTGACATGATAGCAAAAGGAAATCGCCTGTACATTTCATAATCCCTATGGGCGTCCATACTAGAACGTATTCATGAAGGACACTAGGGCGTAGCCAAGTGTAAAAATGGACACGGTTGACAATTTGGTGGTCAAACATAACTTTCCACGAGAAGGTGAGAAGGTAGACTAGCATGGGTTAAAATAGTGACAAAAATGAAGAGGAACCCTATTTGGGACTCCTGGCATACAGGTCATCTCTAACAGAAGCAGATGCCGGCCCAGCCCAACTTACAATGGGTAGACAGCTACGCAGCACACTACTAGTCACACCGAGCGGAATACAGCCGCAATGGCTGAAGAGTGTACACCGTCAGAAGGACGTGTGGGAGGATTACAAACACGCCAATAGAACATAATATGACAAAAGACATAAAGAACGCAGCCTGAACGCTCTTACACAAGGTGAAAGAGTCTGAATAGCTGAACTGCAGTGGAATGGAAATGTGGTGGGACACCAGATGGAGCCTTGTTCCTACGATGTCCAGGTCACAGGACATAACCTGTGTCGCAACCCCCTCCCCTCCTACACACACTACACCCCACCCTATCAGCGGTCCCGTCAAAGGCAAAGACAACTAGGTCAGTAAATGTGATTGTACCCCCTCAATACCTGAATTGGTAAACTAGCTTAAATACCACTATACGTATTAAATACACTTACTCATTCCAAGGTACAGGTGTACCAAGTTTATTGCTTTGCATATTAAATTCATAAGCTTGTTAGTTTTATAATTACAAACGTAATGACAGTAAAAAACTTTTGATAAGTGCGTTAGACTTTTTAGCGAATAAAGGATGTGTAATGTGGGAGGGTGCCACCAGAACTAACGGGACTTGGGACCAGTCTCCAGCCTGCACGTGATAAGGACGTATGTTCGTTTATATAATTTAACAGCGAATGCCAATTTTGCCAAAACTGTATCCTATGCCATCTTTTGGAATTGAGCCCCAGGTGACTTGATGAATATTTAGCGATAGCCTAACCATACAATTTTTTATTAAGAATTTAAGCTGTTTATAGTTATAATAAGCCAAGAATAACTTAAGCTGTAGCCTGTAGGCAAAATAGCTCAACAAATCTATTGTTGGTTTATGCATCATTAAAACTCCTCATTTGTTTTGAAAAATGCTGTTTGATAAAAATGTAATAAGCAGTTATTTTTAAACATAAATACTTACTAATGATGGTGCTACAGATTGATTGCCTCACGGTTAGCACCAATTGAAGTGATATGGAGATCTATATCGTGATGTTGCTTTGATTGAGAACTATTTATAACCATATCGGGTTTTATGATGATGAAGATGCGAGCATGCATTACTGCGCACTTGCACGCGGTCATGTAATTTGATTATTTATTATATTTAATCTTATTAAATGAACAAGACTTTTGATGTTGCACACGATTTATTTAAATGATTACACCTTCGGTACTGACGATATGATATAAAATGACAGTTTTTGTTAAATTCATAGACTGTTTTTTTAAGTACTGTATGCTGTGTAGATTTAGGTTACTACTATGGATTCATACGCACAAGCGGCTTATATCTGACCTACCCCTTGCTTCTTGGTCCCCTTGTCACCAGAGTCAAAACTAATTAATAGAAAAACTCCTGTCGACCTGATGTTGTGATGGCTGGCTTCCTATCGGGTAGAGGGAGCCAGCGTGTCACAAGATTTTTCTAATGCAATGGAGTTGATCTTTTAAAAAAAAAATTTGAAGAGCAATATATTGACATTATTTCTGAAAACACCTGATTTTCTATGGATGAAGTATTGAAAGGAAATTTTACCTACAGTACTTAAACGAAAAATATACTTTATCCATGACTTTTTGAATAGGTATATGGGAGGGTCCAAAACAGAATCATTACATAATGTGCTGCCTTGCTACTGCCCCACTGTTTTTATTTTATTTTATTTTTACAGACAGACTATGTTTTGTAACAGAAAAAATAAAGCTACACTATTTATGGAAGGGAATAGTTTTCTATAGATTATGACTACATTTGAAAATAAATAAGTGGCAAATTGTATTTATAAAGTTTATATTGTCTATCTGTCTGTAGTATCTGAAATTTCAAAAAATGAAACAATTCAAAATTTTAAAATTACTCTAAAAGTAGTTTAAAAGATATTTTAGAGAAACTAACACATTTCTAACAATTTAAAACTTAAATGTTAATGAAAAGAGCCTCCAGCCAAGGGTCAAGTAAGGTAATAATAATCCATTATAACTATTTCAAAGGTAATACCCAACATAATCAAGTTAATTGCCTGAACATTGAACAGGTATTAATATGCGTCGATAGAAAAAAAAATCAGTGCACCATACAGACATTCTCTCTTTAATCTTAAAATAGAGAAATTTACTAAAAACTCTTAAAATTTGTGAAACTAAATAATATCCATTATTACATAAACAATTTACCAAAGAGCATATATTTAATAATATACTCTCTTACAGAAATATTGGGAAAAGAGAATCCTCTCTGTCCATCAAAGAGCAAAACAATCAATTTCATATTTCTAATTAAGCCATAAAAAGTATATATGGTTACTTATAGCTTGGAAACTGTTTGATTTATAAAATATATTCCAGATTAAATTATTTTTAATATAACAGTATTACAACTTAACCACTATAAGTTATTTATTATCTCAAATAATTGAGATATAATCAAAATTGAAAATTTCATGTAAAAATGAAAATTGCATTTTTTTGTAATGTTAGTGCCTAGATACATTGTTTAATCAAAATCGTTATAGCGGATTTTGAGAAAATTTATTTTTTCTCTTTGTTTTCGTTCAGTAAACTACCCTTAATTTTAGGGTTAGATATCTAATTCCAAACACCCCTTGGGGGGGACCTTATGAAAGCCAATATTTAGCTTAGTTAGTACAATTGTTTCGGCTCTAGTCCGAGATACAGACAGGATTCAGGGGGTCATTAAACGTCGATATTTATCAAAATCTAGAGTTAAATTTTTTTGACGATCACAATACTTCTCTCTTCGAGGGGTCGAGAGAAAGTGAAGATAGGGTTAGTGGCAACAAAACCAAATTAATAGAATTAGGGACAAGGTCTATATAAAAACATTTATAAGGAAACGATAACATTTGTAAATATGCTATAAGATTTATAAAAATAGTGATATATTGAAGATTATTAATATTTTTGGAAGTTTAGGGAAACAAACTTAGAGTCCTTATAGTCCATGTAGATCATAATAAGTATTTTTTAAGTTTAGCTAACTACATTTTTTAAGGCAGTGGTGAAAAAACTTCTAGTGGTACCACTCAATCATTATTAGCTCACTATAACAAATAATTAAATTCACATTTGAGTAAAAGAGGAATAATAATCAGAATATTGATAGTAAAAAATATTCAAAATTTATATTCTATTAATCTTAAAAACGTGAAAAACTAAACATGTACCATTAGCACACTGCACACTTATTTGTAGATAAAACCTTTTATACAATATTTTTACAGATTTTCAATATATCTAAATATGTTGAATTTATTATGATTAAAATACTCCAGATTAAAGACTTAGGTATAAACTTTAAAATTGACCTTTAATTTTTGAAACAAACTTTTTCAGGGTATACCAGGTGTTGTCCGGTTTCTTACTGCAGAAGATATTCCAGGGAAGAATTCGTTTACTCCAGCACTTGTCTTCTTATTCGAGACTGAAGAGGTATGAGGTTTAATCTCAACATGTTATGTCATTAATTTTCCCAAATAATAACATTTAAAAAAATATATAAGGAACTGTACCAGATACCTATAATTTTCTTTTCAGCATCATCTGCTTTTCCTTAATCCTTACGAACAATCAATTACTAGTCTCTCGCCTAGTTTTATTATTTTGTTTTATTGGATGAAGTATTTTCAAATAACTTTGTATCTCATTTATATATCCTTAAAACGCATACAAATTCAAACTTGTCGTACGCATTCATGTTTGGCACTAATCATTAACATTGATCAAATTATTAATTTATTCTAAAAGTTAGTAATTAAAAGTATTAATCTACTTATTTTTTCTCAAATAGATATTCTGTAGTGGAAAAGTTTTGTTTGCGGGTCAGCCAGTGGGACTCATTGTAGCTGAAACTCAACAAGTAGCAAATATGGCGGCACAAAAAGTAAAAATAGAATATACTAATGTGAAAAAGCCTGTTATTTTATTGCGTGAAGCAGCAAAGTCAAAAGATCCATACATAGTTGTGCTGGAAAAAGAATTGAAACCAAAAGTTGTAAAAGGTAAGTTGAAACTTTATAGTTTAGTAATTTTTTGTATGTTGAGTAATCGATTTTTACTTTCTTGCTACCTTACAGGTAGATCAAGTTTTGTGATCGTTAAAAATATTGAATTTGAGATTTTGATGAATGTCGCCGTTTCATGACACCTCCACCCCCGCACGAATCCGAAAAAAATGTGTTTGGATTGCCGTCTGCCTGTACCTCGGAGTAGAGCTTAAACTAAAACTTGGGAGTATCTAAGATTTCATGGAGTTGCCCCGAGGTGTTTATGGAATTTGATATCTAACCCTAAAATTAAGGGGTGTTTACTAAAGGATGAAAAGAGAAAAAATCTATTTTATCAAAATCGGCTATAACGATTTTGATTAAAATTCGTATCTAGACGTTAATTAAGATTATAAATAAAATTGCTATTTTCATTTTCCCATGAAAATTACTTTTAGGGTACTTTACCTACTCGGAATTGAGATATACTAAATAACTTATCATTGCAAATTTATAGTACAATCAAAAATAAAACTTTCATATGAAATATATCTTTATAAAACCAATAGTTTCTGAGATATTGGCAAATATAGTAATACAATTTTGTGAGCTTTAGTAGCACAGAGAAATTTTAACGTAATAATTATTATCTAATGCCATAGAATAAGTAAATAAGCAAGTCTCTCAAAAAGTTGGTGTTATTTCTCCTTTAACCTCTTAGGGAAAATGTTTGTACAGCAATGATCTATCATTTTAGACTCACTAGTCAATATTTACCTTTTTTTATTGATTTAAATTTATAAATGAATAACTGATAACCCTAAGATGTGGAACCTCTAATAAAATGTCGAACATTTTAACCAGAAGTCAAAATTTTAATACGAAGTGTTGACTCTTGTGGACGCAGTGTTGACCTTTTTATTGGTCCAAATATACAAATGAGGACTTTATTTTTTTTAAATAAAATAATAAAATTAAAAACAGGGAGTCAAACAATGTTGTACGTAAGTATGACGCAATTTTTGCTCGGGTTTGCTAGGATACATTATTTCGTTTCACATATATTACGAGTTTTGAGTAAATATCTCAAATATTAATTACTGGAGTGAGAAAGCCAGTGCGGAGTTCCGTACCATTTATTTACGTATATAATAAAACTAGGCTTTATTTTACTATTTGAATATACGTTCCTATAATTAAAATTTTTAGACATTTTAGTTAATCTCTCACTTAAACAAAGGGGTTTGTTTGAGTGTTTGCTTGCTTATATGTTCGCAATAAACTCACAAACAACCGAACCGCTTTAAAAAAGGATATTAACTCATGTGTACCTTACACTCTCGGGACGGACATAATCTATATTGGTTCTATTTAAATAAGAAAAATATTTTTTTTTTAGATTCGCTCTTAAACATGCAATCAATGGTTATATTATCCTATAGAATGTAGAATATTTTTTTCTTTCTAACTTGATCACCATATCAACTGTAAATCCAAATATTAATTACAAAATACATTTCAATCTAAGGCCAAAAAGAAATTATATTTGAATATTGTTAGTTTTTTCATCATGTCGATGCGGGTAAATAAAAAACAACAAAATCTAGAAATCTGAAAAATTTCATCACTATCGTAAGAAACCTCATCCTGTGAAAAAAAAGTTTTTTATTTTTATAATTTTGTGAGCCTACTACTCTTTATCGATTGACCACCTGTTTAGGTAACTAAAAAACCAACCAAAAATAACTTATATTTAGCATGGCTTTACGTGGCTAGAAATCTTACTGTGTGTATACTGGGCGTATTATTTTTACTCTTATATTTATTGAGAGTTTTACACCCTAAACCACGTGACGAGCTATGTGGATAGTTCCAAAATCAGAATAAATAGAAAGGTAAATCTTGTCATATGTGCTTAGGGAAATTTAAGAATATCCACATAGATATTTTGTTTAACTTGTACATATAGGTCTTGCCTAACACATAACACTGCGTGACCAATGCTATGGGGTATCATTAACACATTGAACACCACGTAAGTATCTATTGTTGCCATGCCTGAGCTACACCCTTATCCTATTTCAAATGTTTACATACGCAATGTCCCGAGATAACTCGGGTATTGTGTTCTGTAAATGTTTCCTTAGTTAATAAAAAAAAATTGGTGACAGCACTATATGATTTTGTGAAAACTGCAATGTAGCATTATGTGTGCAAAATGGTTTTGCTCTCTACCACACTAAGGCAAATTATTTTTGGGCCTAAATGTAATTTTTAAAATTATTTTGTAATTCTTTTATGATAATTTTTCTAGCTTTTGCAACAAAATGTGTACAAATCTATTTTTTTGCTAATATATTTGAAATAAAAAATTGTATGTACAAAAACTACCACACAAAGTTAATTTTTTTATAATTTTTATTCTATAAAACAAAATAAAGTTCACACAAAATCTGAAAGATTATTAATGACTCTATAATAAATATACAAAAATGTATTAAATTTTTTTTTCTCACAGCAAAAATTCAAAATCCATAAATTTGGCCGGTATCTGACAGTTCACCGTGTAATTTCACGCTGTTGTGCAATGTGTTATAAAACTAATAAAAATAGCAGGCTGAAACTTTGAATCAGCTTGCATGCACAAAGAAATCTAAGGGTGTACACCGTTATTAGTAGAGGAGCATATGTGGTCCCGTGGCGGAATTAGTGATGAAAAGGTGGGAGGGTGATTTTTTCATCAGAAACTATCTGTAGATTAATAATACTCATGGTGTCACTCTTTGGTGTATGGCGTATAGCATTCATGACGCCATCAAGATGGCAGCCAATGAGATTCAGAAGATCTACAATATCTCAGTTATTTAGAAATCGATTTTATTTTTTAATTACTCATATTAAAGATAATTAAAATGTCTACGAAAAATGTTAAGAGTATTCACTCTAAAGTAAACATAATTCGAGATATTTGCATAGATATAGTTTAGAAACACAATAATTATTGTACTTTTTTTTGTATTTTAATAAGAAAATATTTTAATCACTTCATAATACTTTTTCTATAATAAATAATGTTTATTTTATTTAAAAGTGAATAAAAATGGGATTACAAATTTTAATAATAAAAACACAGCAGCCTCATTAAATAATCCTCTAAATGTGATCAATGCTGCAATTGTTAATATCATCGTCATTGTTATAATCTGTCTCTTCTGATAATATATGTGAATTATTGTCACATTGTTCATCTCTACCTCCACATTCGCACATATCAGAACACGGTAGGCTGCTTACAAAACATTTACATGGTGGATGACATCTATCCTTTACGCAATAGCATCTGATCAACTTGAGAATCTAGTCTGGAGCACATGGCATTTCGAAGAGAACAGTAGCTACTTGCCCATTCTTCACGGTCCATCCATATCCAATAGGGGATGGAATTATTGGCTGAGGATTACAGTCTTGGTTCCAAATCATCACTTGTTAGTTGACCCTTTTCATTGCAAGTATAAAAGCACTTCTTGTTGATGGTAAATTTACCCAGCTCATCTGTTTCTTTGTAAACATAGACCAACGCAACTCTTGAAGTTTATTAATGTTTGTTCTAGGCTGGTAGATTTGGCAGATGAATTCTTCTAGTACTGCCATTACTTTATCAGGAATGGTGTATTCTGTTCATATTGAGCAAAAATCCAGCATAGTGTCTTACATCCCTGCACTGAATGCTTTCCAGTATGAAAGTCTGCCTTTCGCTGAAAAAAGTACCTGTACAATAAGATACAGACAAAGCATGAAAAGCTGGCAATGCATAAGACTTCAATGGGCCTAGTGAAGTGAATCAATCTGCAATCTATATAACTTCTTTGGAACTGGGTACAAATTAAAACGCGGTGGGAAGTTTTGGATATCTTTTTATACAAATAATCAAAATATCTGTGTCTTGTGCGAATATATAATGTTTTGTTGCTCTTCTTTCTGCGACATTAATGTCATGAAGAATTATCTTTGTATCTGCCTTTTCTTGTGTACTCCGAAGATGGTCTAAAGAACAACCTGATGAGGCAACTTCTGAATGCCATATGACTACACAGTATTTCTTCGTAGATTGTGCATGACAAAGAGCTTTTTTAGTCAGGTATACAGTTAGTTCATCTTTGGTAAAAATATCTGAAAGTAGTTTTGGCATTGAAACGTTGACTGTTTGTGCTATCGGTGATTTTATAACGTGTAGACACAATACCATAGTCTCTCTTTTGCCTTGTCATATTCTTTATGGAGTGTTCTTTGTATGTATCGAGCACAAGGTGAACTTCATTGTAGTCCCAATATTTGGTTTCTATTTTCTTTTAAATGCTACAGCCAAATGTTTGCATGTGTGAATGTCTCTACCCTTGTCTAATGCTTGAGTCTCTGCCATTCCATCAATAACTGCCACAGAAAACGTACCTTTCTCGGGAGTATTGATAAAATCTGCTTTTGAAGTGGTTTGGTTTTGAGTTGGACTGATACTGTGTGGTATGAGGGGTATTTACTTCAAAATGTCTATCAATTTACTCTTTTAAGAACATAGATGTATAGTGCCGTCATAATTGAAAAGTGATCTTGGTATAGCAGAAAATTCATAGACACCTATTGTCTCACGTAGATCTATGTCACGTTGTGATATGCTTTCAACAAGCAACCGAGCAAAGAGTGATCTGTCTGATTTAAAATCTTTAACAATGCTAGCTTCTTTTATTTTAATTGTTCTTTTGGCAGCTGAACAAAAATTTAATTTATTTCTCTTTATTGGTTCCGATAAATTGATGGTGCTGGTTTCAGACACGAAGCTTGTTATGATACTTTTTAGAACTCCCTTTCTGGCCGCTAAATTAGTGAAGGTATAGGGTATGTACTAAATGATTACACTTTTATGTCGTTGAGTTCATAGATATTTAATCTATCGCAGATTATGCCTACACCGTTGATATCCTGAAATAATAATGTTAATTTTAACATAATACACTTTATTAGGTAACTTATAAGTTGAGTATATTTTGAATACTTAGCAACACAGTATTGGCACTATATTATAATTGAAATCCTCCCACAATTATTGCACCCGGGCATCCCACGGTTCGCCCGAGTACCCCCGATTCGCTAACACGAGTCCCCGTTTTTCTCGGTCCCACCCTATTTAAAACCTCGGTTGGACCACTAAAAACTGGTTATTAGCTTCCCACCCTTCCTCACCTTGTTTGAATTTGCACCAATGGGAACTTAGCAAATTCAAACTGCGAAGAAGGTACTAAAATGATTACACTTTTATGTCGTTGAGTTCATAGATATTTAATCTATCGCAGATTATGCCTACACCGTTGATATCCTGAAATAATAATGTTAATTTTAACATAATACACTTTATTAGGTAACTTATAAGTTGAGTATATTTTGAATACTTAGCAACACAGTATTGGCACTATATTATAATTGAAATCCTCCCACAATTATTGCACCCGGGCATCCCACGGTTCGCCCGAGTACCCCCGATTCGCTAACACGAGTCCCCGTTTTTCTCGGTCCCACCCTATTTAAAACCTCGGTTGGACCACTAAAAACTGGTTATTAGCTTCCCACCCTTCCTCACCTTGTTTGAATTTGCACCAATGGGAACTTAGCAAATTCAAACTGCGAAGAAGGTACTCGAAGCTACATTTGTTTCCCCTTCCTGACGGTTAGGCCACCGATTCAGGTTCATCATCTGGTTGACCCCCCCTTCCCCCAGGAAGAGGAGACAAATCAACGGTCGTTCTCTCCACATTCAAACATTACCGACAAAAATGTCCTTCTCAAGCTTTGTGTTTTGAATTCATCATACAGTGTATTACCAAGAGTATGCATCTGAATGACATCTCTTGTGATGCATTCTGAAAAAACAGCCTTGGTTGCAACATTAATAAGGTCAGGACCTTCATACGAAAGAGATTTTCCCACTCTTTTAAGCTCAATACGTAATTTAACTACAATATGCTTCTTAAGTATTGCTTGTTTAGAGTCATCATTACGTTTATGTGATAGTGTTTGTCCCACAAGTCCTGCCATGTTTGATGTCTCATCAGATATACGATGAAGTTATGGTGCTGTTAGAAAATATCTTGCAAGTGCTCTGGGGTTTTGGGTGATGCCTACTAAACCACCAGTAACCTTCAAAGCTCTGTTTTCTTGTTCAAGTGCTTCATCAGCTCTAAGGCCACAGAATGGAGTGCTAGTTTTTCTAACGACCCACTTTCCTCTTTTAAACTCGTTCCATATTGTGGGATCGGCCTCATTCAAAGCACTAATTTCTGCAAGATAATATGCCATAATACCAAAGTGATTATAGAAATCTAACGCAACAAAGTACCCAATGATGGATTCCACTGACAATATGTGTATGTTCCAAACACCACTTCTTACTGAGCTAATTAGTTGCAACAAACATTCAACCATGGTCATGTATTCCCGCGTCATTTTAAATGTTAGATTTAACTTCTTATGAATTTTGTAAAATTCCTTCATTTTTTCTGATTACACTTTTGAATGGTTTCTAACAAGTTCAGGTTCCTCTGTTTTGTAACTCTTGAAACTTATTAAGAATGTCCTCAGATGGATACTTTATTGAGAAAACCTGCATGTAGAAATTGGAAAGTTCAACTAGAGTACGTTGGTGAGCTTCTACGCCACGTCAAACATGTTTACCCATGATGATCTAGTGCACAGTACTCTCACTGTACCAGACTTTCCACATTTAAGGAATATCAGATCCATCAATAAAGGTGCCAATAGTACGTAGTAATGCCATACATATGTGAAACTCTCCAGGCCATAAAACATAACGAGCTCGAAGACATTGTTGAGCCATTGTTAGTTATTAGTTAGTTATTAGCCATTGTACAGGACGGTAAAGACCCAAATCTAATGTAATGACACATTTTGAATCTGTTCCACAAATATGTTTAGTTAATTTCTTTAGATACGTTAAGAAAGTGAACTGAATCCAACGATCTGTTGGAGTAGCTGCTATGGAAGGAAGTCCAAATTATCTGCAGCACAGAAGATAAATCTCCCTTTCACAAGATTGGGTGGGGCATAAAATTCTCCATTGTCTCCCATGGACCTGACTAGCTATAGCAGTCTCAAGCCGGAGAACTTTACTATATTCAATCGATGATCCCAAACCATGCATAGCCTGTACCAATAATATACCGCGAGTTTTATAGTGTGCCATTAGGCCAACAGCAACTTGAAGAGGAAGATCCCGTGTGTGTCTGCGCTTAACGAATTCTGTGTGCCCATGAAAGGCCTGCCTTTCAGTTATACATTCATACATGAGAGTTTGAGACAATGCAGCAGCCTTTTGGTTCAAATGTTTGTTTGCAACCTGAAAAGTATCTAAATTTTTTTTACCACCTATACACCATTTGAAAAATGATAGAACTTCTTTTGGCATTGCGTTTGTGACCTGTTTCGCCCTAATAGAACCTTTAAATTTCCATTTTTCCTCTGTCAGTATGGACCTACGTATTAATGTATCCACTTGATACAAAACCTTCATATTTGTATTCATGCTAGAATTGGCCTTCGCCTGTGACAGCAAAACATCATCAACAGACTTCAAAGAAATACGATGCGATTGATTTTTTAATACAGGATCAGTAAATACTACATCCATGTAAAACAGTTCAAGCTCATTATGTGTTTTAAGAAATTTTCTTGACAACATGTCTTGTTGTTTAACACCATTTGAGTGACAGCTCTCTCTATATTGTCTCTCATCTGCCATCGTGACGACGTTACCTTCCAAAAACGCTTCTAGTAAACAATCTATGAATTCTACCTAACTAGCACATTCTGACACATTAGGTGTTGTTTCTATTTTAGCTGTACTTTGGAATATATTGATGACTTTTTCGTATAGCACTCCTTGTGGTATGCTAGATCGTACGCACACGAATCTTTTGAATTAATGCATCTACTCAATTTTAACTTCCATTTGCTATTTTCACTTCGCTGGACAACATCGTAGATCTTCTTACCAGCCTCTTCAGTCAAAAAAGTACATAATTGATGTAGCTTAGTTTCAGGTCTATCACAAGAGAAGTGGGCATTATTTTGTAGCTTCATGCCGGTATTGAGGGATATTGTACACGGGAGGTACTTATTGCGTTCTGAGCTTGTAGAAGCTGCTTCATTTTCTCCTTGTTGTATTTTGGATCTGGCTTGTAGTCTATCAATATTACTTTGGTGGGTGCATTTCTTATAACAAGACAAATCCCATCGGGCATTTAACTCACTTTTTTCTTCAGCTGTGACATTTTCAAAGTGTTCTTAAAGGTGCATATAATCAGTGTCTTTGCACTCAATTCGAACTATAATTGCGTCTAAAATTTTTGTTTAGTACGTAAGCTTTTAACTAAAGCTTCTTTCAATTGACGTTGACATAATAAGCACAATTCAAAGTCTAATGCACTCACCTGCTTTCGTTTAGACGATTGTGATTGATATAATTTCATTAAACCTTCCATATTTTAGCTGTATTATACTACCTGAAACAAAATAAGAAATATAAATGATTTACTATAGAAAAAGTAATATTAAATGATTATATTTTCTTATTAAAATAAAAAAAAGTACAATAATTGAGTTTGAAAACATTATTTATGCAAATATCTCAAATAATGTTTACTTTAGAGTGAATACCTTAATAACTTTTTTTGTAGACATTTTGATTATCCTTAATATGAGTCATTAAAAAGAAAGTTGGTTGCTAAATAACTGAGCTAATGTAGATTTTCAGAATCTCATTGGAGGCCATCTTGATGACGTCACAGGTGCGGTCCTACGACACATATTTGGTTCAACTGTTACACTCTAGATAGCGTGTGAGGTAACAGAGGACAATTTGTGTGTTTTGTTGTGCTCAAGTTGGGGATACTGGATTAGTTTTTGTTTGTTGTTCTGTTATGTTAAAGTGGAAAGAAAAATGAAAATGATATTGGTATTTCAAGGTGTCTACCATCCGGGAAAATCAGGGAAAGCGGGGAAAAAACGGGAATAAGTCGGGAATTTGGTAAATTACAATACAAATCCGGGAAAATGTTGTTTTACTCAAAATATGAAATATAATCATAATTAAATCAGTAGATTATGTGATTCAAACTGTCATTATTTTTTTTGTAGCTGTGTAATATATTTTTAATTCCTAGTAAACAATGTTAATACAAATTTTAAAAACATGTTTATTTAAATTTTAAAACTTATTATTATTATTCATAAAAAAAGATTAATAGAAAAACTAGGGAGAGTTAGAAGGATGTGACATACTTTTTAGTCGGGGATTTTAGGAAATGATGAGGGGAAATCAGGGAAAAGGTCGGGGATTTCATTGTTCAAGTTGAGTAGACACCATGTATTTGTAACTTCAGTGCATTTGTTTTGTGCGACTTAAACCCGTATCACACGACACTAGCTCGTACTTGAAAACTAGAGTGCTAGATAGCACATCATCGTCTAGCGTTGTGTGAATCAGAAAAAGTATACTGGTTCTGCCTCTTGGTACTGGCTACCATACTAGTTGTGAGTAGGGATGGGTTGTGAAATCACAACCTGCTCCTTTGTCACTGCTCCACGGATCAAATACACGCTGTAACAGGTCCACAGTAACCTTGCTCCTCGTCTCTGTCACAGACAGCGCTGTAACAGGTCCGTAGCAACCTTGTTCCTTTATGCTCCGGAGATATTTTGGAGCAGTCGTACAGTAGAAAGGAAGTGGATACGTTGTGTTCTTGTCACAACGCTGAGATCAGGTCCGGCGCCACCTTACTTATCTATCATAGGCCTAGTTTAGAGTTGGTTTGGGGAGTCACAAATGAGTTTTGAAGGGGAAGAAATCTTTCGTAGTACAAAACATTATTTCCATAATACAAGTACAGTATGTGATGTATTCTCACAATAAATTGTTACATTGATGATTAACATTGAAGGGACCCGCTTGGTGGTAAAATGATTTAAGGCAAGGGTCAGCAATCTACTGACTGACTGATTTTATCTAGCCCACAAAATATTTAGCAAACAAACAATTTGTTCAAAAAATGGACTTAATAGCTAATTACTAATTGGTAAATGTAAAATTGAACTTTTTTTGCTTTACTTTTTTTCAAATTAGCAAAAAAAAATTTTTTAACCCATAAAGCCCGTGATAGCAAAAGGATTGCCAGCCTCTGGTTTCTGGCTTCACTTGCATTAGAATGGACTGCCGATAACACGGAGATTGAGGTTAGATTCCGGTTGGGTGCACTGAGGATGATTTTTCCTAAACGTTTTCAACTCTCATTTCAAACAAATGTGGGTGCACTTCCTCTAGAATCAACCATCTTCATCCCTAACACATTGACGTAATTGGCATAAATGCGTATAACCAGAACGGGCAGTAGACGCGGTGCTAAAAAAAAATAGGCTGTGAGTAGGTAAAAATATAGTAACTGTGACAAAAAGGAGCAGGTAAAAGGAACAGGTCCAGTGGTGGAGCAGTAACAGATTGCTCCTGCTCCACTAAAGGAGCAGTTTTTCCCATCCCTAGTTGTGAGGATATAACAGGCACTATTTTCGTACTAGTTCCGACACTAGTCTGTGTAATTCGACCAATCAATGCGCGCTGAGACTGTGTGTAGAGAAATGGTAGAAATGGCGATAACATTGTCATCGGATGTGATTTTGTTGTTGGCAGAAAATTATTCTAAACATCCTTGTTTATATAATACCAAATTGCCACAATATGACAATATATTTAATATATATTTAATTAAAACATGTCATCTAAAAACAAGAAACTGTGTTCCTGACCCAATTTTAATCTAAATAAACTTGATAGCATGCCAACCTTGGGTGTTTTTTAAAAAAATATATAAAGTGTGCGTAGGCCTAAAGAAGAACATTTGTGTATCAAGGATACTGTACTTGGACATCCATAGGCTTAGGGTCCTCTAACCACATCGTAAATAAATGAATACAAATTTAGGGAGATTAAACGTTAGTGTCACCCCGAATTTATCCTACCTAACCACCGAATGTATCATTTTTAGCATTCCACGAACATTATTTCGTCTTTCAAGCCAGTCCCGTGTCCATATTCTTTTTTTACGCTCCCTCTCATAATTTTCAAATCATTAGTAATAATTATTGCAGCAGCTACACCCAAATTTAATCTGTGACGTTCCGTAAATATTTGCACTAGAACCTAGTACCAAACCAGCAGCGTGTCCCATTTCTATTGTACTAGCTAGTATACAGATATCTAGGCGCTAGGTTGATTTCTAGTACAAGCAAGTGTCGTGTAATAGTAGCTTAAGTAACAATTTTTGACTAGGCCAAATGGAAATATTTTGCTTTCTATCATTGGTCCTCCAAACTAACAAAACATGTTGGTCCTTCCGGCCAGGATAAAATACAAAACGCTTTCTGTAGAGTCGTGTAAGGTAAATACAACTAATGCTCGCGTGAACGATTCTATAAACGAGTGAAAGTAGGTAGGCCTACTAGCCTTTATTATTAGTTTCTTAGCACCGCGCCTTACTACCTCTTCAGATTATACGCCTATGTACTATTAACACTTATGGGTTAGGAATTAGGAAGGCTTAATCTAGAGAAAATGCAACCGCATTTGTGTGGAGGGATAGGGGAAAAGTATTCTCAGTACACCCGACCGGGATCTAACCCCAATCTCCCCATCTTCGGAAGTCTGGTTAGGGATGTTCGATTCAAAATGTACCAAGGGTGAGGGTGGGGTGCGTCAAAAGGTATTGTTGGGAGGGGGCATCAAAAATGTATCGAGGGGGGGGAGGCGTCAAAAATGTATCGAGTGGAGGGGTGGGGAAGGCGTCATAAATGTATCTGGGTGAGGGGTGGGAGCATCAAAATGTATCAAGGGGAAGGGGAGGAGGCACAAAAATGTATGACTTATTAAATTCCTCTGGAAGACATTTAATTATTTGTGTGGTAACCACAAAGGGCAGTGATATAAATAATGTGTGTGGCCTTACATAGAATGTACACTTTGTTACTGTTCTTTTTTCCAATTTGTAAATTTAGGGGCACTTGTGTGTAGTGGTAGGCTTACTATAATATTTTATTACCAATGAGGTGCACTTTAAATGTTTTACTCGAAGAGATGAATTCAACGGTAGTGGAAAACCATATTTATGTAAGGAGGCGGTTAGTAAAATTATCTTAATTTTTTAAAGGTCTTTGCCCTCCAACTCAAAGGGGAGATTGTGTATCCAGGAGCTTCCAGAAGATTCTAAAGAAAATCCGGCTATACATTGAAGATAAAGCAGAACCTTAACCAATAAACCCCAGAGAAGAACGCACTTATTTTCTTTCGTCAGTCACAGAGAATTAATCTTGCAGAAACTGTGAATTCAGTACACCTTATTTGAATTAATTGTTCGAGAACCAGTGATTGTATTGAAAACTAAATACACGTCTTGTTGGCATCCGTCTTGAGGAAACCTTACAACTTTTTGTGGGAGGGTGTGTCTCAAAACTTGGGAATCACTAGCTCAGTGGGAGTGTAGATTGTAGATGTAGGCATACTATATAACAACTATAACTCAATTGGGGCTAATGAGGTTTTTACGAAATACTTCCAAATTATTTACTTGTTGACCAACACGTCACCATAAATATATTGTAGGATAAAAACGTGATGTGATCATTTACAGAACCTTGACGTAAAAAGAGCAGATCAGTAGATTATTCTCTTCACTTTACTAACTAAAGACAAACAATAACAAATTAGTAGCCCAACATTGCAAGACTGTTTGAAATTTTCCTAGTACTAATAGTCAACTAAAACATTTCCTAAAGCCAACAAAATTAAATCTCCCTGAATCGATTTGAAGTTTTGATTTATTTCGATCCTTCGATTTGATCTTTTTGAAATCGCTAGAAACATAATTGATACGTGAATCAGATCGAGGCCTTTGAATCGATCCAAAAAATCGATTGATCGAGGGCAAAGATCGATCCAAGATCGAACATCCCTAGGTCTAGTCCAACACAAGATTAACACGTTATACCACACGGCCACCGAAGCGGGTAACCTTCATCTTAAAGTATATTTTGATGACTTGCGTGTTGATAAGCTATAGCCACAGTGACCACAGATCACATTATTTTTGGCTACACCTCTATTTTCCTACTTTACACTATCCCTTTCCATTCATCATAAAATCAACTTAAGTAAAATTGCTGATAAAGAAACTAAGGGTTTTCAAAGTCAGCCTTAACATGCACACATAGATGATTATGTGTGTCAAATTAATAACTCACAGAACTTAGATAGATTAAGTGGGAGATGACAGGCCACAGAAGAGATTTTAAATTAATTTAATTGCTTCCAATAAGAACTAGAATTAAATTACAATGAGATTGATGCTCATTTAGAATATCTTAAAATGTTGACACCACATACTGTTATGTAATAGCAGTGATCAAAACTTGGTTGTAGCCGCAGAAAAATGCGCATTCATTGCAATCCGCAGCTACTATATCCTCTTGAACTTCCAAAGCAAAGCCATCTATTAAGTAATCTCCTATTAATCTGGTACCCAATTTTGATGGCGACTAGGCCTACACAGCTTGAGTGTAGTATCATGATACATTTTGGCCATGAAACATATCAACAATGAACTTACACATATAAATAAGTTTAATCATCTAAATTTGTCTCTTGAGGGAGAAGGACTACGGATAGTTTAAAAGTTTCCGATTTCTGCAGAAATCTACAGTGTTGCATAGGTAGTATTCATTTCACGGTGCTGTACCAAAAGTCTTGATACTAAGCAAACCCTTAGAGGGCCTATTGATATCCACATCATCAAGGAAGTTAAGAAACATTGTTGATAGGTTTAAGGTTTATCTAAATGCCCTGGAAGCTCAGAAAGTATAATTGATAGGAAATCGGGGAAGCCATGATAGTGCAGCTAGTTATTGAGACTGGATCCTATGTCTTAAACTAGGCGGATAACTTGTTCAAGTATTTAACTGGAGTGGGTCTTGTGATCTATAGTTTATTTTTAGTTTTAGTTTGAAATATATTGACCGAAAATGCAGGAAATTATGGGTGACATCATTTTACTGCCGAGAATTTTGTGTAGTGGACTACTAGATATTTCCAAAACCCCTGTGAGTAACCTTATGAAAATCCTAACTATCAAGTTTTAGTCTGACTGGCAAAATAGTTTCAGCTCTAGTCCCAGTAACGTACACAAAGACAGCCAGACAGCCAGCCGTGCAAAAAATACTTTTTTCGGGTTCAAGTGTCCATGAAACGGGGACATCCATCAAAATCTTGAGTTTGATTTTTTTTGAGAATCACAATTTGTCTACCTGAGGTGTGCAAGAAAGTAGTAGGCCTAATTTGATAAACATTTTTACTCATCATCGTAAATAAAATATGGTCACCGATAGCAAACATATTTTTCATAAATATTGTAACGACACTTTTATCAGTACCTTACATTTACATAGTAGAAGTAATATGCTATTATATTACAAATATAATAATAATAATAATTTATTAATCTGTAAAATTACACTATATATATATTTCAAGGTATTTAATCATTCTTTCTTCGTTGGAAGTAACCAAGTGTGGAAGGATGGGATGGCGCAGTACCTGGGTATTAGATAATGTAAGAAGCTAGAATTCTCTGAAGTAGGCCTACATCTTAGTAAGAGGGAGCTCAACCCCCACTAACACGCAGTAATTCGTCTAGCACATATAATTTAACTGTTTAAATTTAATTAAGTACATGTGATATCAAGTCGCAAAATCACTTTGTTCAGAGCAGTGATGACATTAAATAAATAATTATTCGATAATACATGATTGATTTCAATTTTAATCAAATAATCTATCACACCTACATATCCGCAAATAAGAGTTAAGGCATGATCGTAACTAAATAATAAATCCCCTAGTGTAAAGATGGTTAACAAGATTTAACAATATTGTTACCCAAACTTGCTGGAAAGATATTCTAACACACACACACACACCCATTATTATTTCCTTCATTTAGTGATTATTCTTACTTCATTTTAGTGGGTCACATTGGAACATCACACAACTGGTTTATTTAATTTGGAAATTTTTAGTACGCTTAGTTGTGGAGTTTTCGCCTGTTTGTAGTCAACTAGTTGTAAATATACTTCATACAGATTCATATTCACACATTTAGTAAATTTTAGTCATTTTAACATTAATATAATTGATTCATTTAATTATAAAGTGTGTTATCATTTTTCTAAGCTATGTAAAACGGCTGCACCTATCGAGGTAAGAAGACACATTTATTTGCCAGGCGGATGAATACGGAACTGTTTTCATATAAATATATATACATTACAAAAATCTAAGTTACCTTGAACTACCCAAATATATTTGTTTTACTTTAAAGAGTAATGTGTCATCTAGCTTACAAATATTTCATAATAGGTCTACTCTTGTAAATAATACGTATCGTTCCATCTCTAATTTGTGTTAAGGCTTTTAGAAAAATTTGAAATGCATTTCAGGTAGCGAGGATGTAAAACATGTTATAAAAGGCAGTTTTGATCTTGGAAGTCAATATCACTACACCATGGAGACCCAAACGTGTTTGTGTGTTCCTATCGAGGATGGCATGGATGTTTATCCAGCATCGCAGTGGATGGACCTAGTCCAAGTAGCAATTTCGGAAGCGTTGAACATTCCTGAAAACAGGTAAAAATTAACCTATGTTTTTAGTACTATACTATAGCAAAGTAAAGGATCCTAGTAGCCCTGGATTTAAGGGAGGGCGACAGGGGCTAGCGCTACACAGCCTCCACAAACTGTTGCAGTAAGCAATCTTTGTGACATATTTCTGTTCTTGTCAAGAGTAACTAAAAACAAACAAAACAGGCCTATATATTACCATTTTTGTTTTAGAACAAATCTAATTTATTCTAATGGCAATAACTTATGTCCTTATTTTATAATATTTTTAACATTTAATTTTGTAAAGAAAAATAATTATAATGTCTATACGTTGAAAAGAAACATGTGTGTTTAATGTTTAGGCCTCCAATTTTTTATAGCCCTGGGGCCCCTCAAGTTATATATCCGGCCCTGGTTGCTATTTTATGCAAATTTACCTTAACATCTTCAGTCTTTAATTTGAAAAATTGGAATATTAATATAGACTCTATGATCATATGTTAAGTGTTTTGATGGAAAGATAACTTAGTTTAAACCCTCTATATACATGTTCTAACGTGGAATAAAACATATTTTTCATATCAGAATAACAATGTATGTTTATCTTTCATTGCAGAAATATCACTTTTCCAATTAAAACAAATGTTGTTAAATCAAATAAAACCATACCTTATCAACATCACAACTACAAAAAAAATAAGAATTGTTTTTATGGTATATTTTAAGCATACACATTACTGTTAAAGGATTTTAAAAGTGCTGAGGAATTGCTGTTTTTAAAGAGAGGAAAAAATACTCATTTGCATAATTATTAGTAAATAAAATCAAACAAAAAAATGTTTAAATGGTTAAGTTGTTATCCCTCGCTGCGGCTTCGGAGGTAACTGGTTGATGTCGCGAAGACGGCAACGTTGTGTTCAGACACGTGTGGGTAGGGGTAGGAAGAAGGTCGGCGAGAATGTTCCGGCAACGTTAGTCGCGGTGGAACAGAGGGATGTTCCGGGAACGTGAGTCGTGGTTGAACATGAGTAAGTCCCAGAACCGTGAGTCGCGGTGGGAGGTAGGGTGATGGTGGAGAGAGAGGGTTAAACAATGTTGCTCCTTCGTAACATAAGACAATTTAATAGCTCTTTCAAACATGTGAAGCACCCGGGTTGGGTAACCACTCTCCGACTGGCTTTTGACCAAGGAACCACCGTGTTAAATACCCTCCGCTGCTGCCTGGCTTTGTTCAGTGGGAGAAAAGGGAGCTTCCCATTGGTGTGGGAAAACGTGAGTGATAGTGACCGCCAAGCGAGCAAATAGAAAGAGGAGTTTCTCGAAGACGCAGACGCAGATTAGCATGCTCTGATTCTCCCTGAAGGGGAGCACGAAAGCAAGTTCCAACACGTACCGACCAATTGGTCACACAGTGTGGTTTTCGGATACTAAGACTGACGGGTTGTCGCATTTCGCGAAGTTACTGAAACAAAGAAAAGCATATCATTAATATTATTGGGGAAAACACAGTATATTGGGAAACCGAATAAGGGTTTTTAGAGCTAGAGACACTATTTTATGGGGGGCTGGGTGAGAGCTTCCCAAATCACTGTTGACACATCTAGCTTATCCGAGCAGGGCTTTTGGACGTTGATGGCACACTCCAGGGTCGATGACTTAGTTCCCAAGCCCCTGGATATGAGGATTGGTAGCACCGGGAAGTCTGTCGTAGAAGGACTGCGCCAGTTTACGGAAGTTGTCCTTGATGGTAGGCATATCCAGGTCGCGATAAAGAGTCTCATTCCGAGCATACCAAGGTGCGCCCACAATGATCCTCAGACATACGCTCTGGAACGCCTGCATACTCCTCATATACGTGTCCGTCAGGTGGCCCCAAACGGGACACGTATAGTCGAGGATCGGCCTGAGAAGCTGCTTGTACAATGTCAGACAGTTCCTAGCAGATAGGGCGCTACACCTGTTAAGCAGTGGGCCTAGGATTCCCAGCCTTTGCATCGCCTTGTTCAGTCTCGGTGCAGTGCAGTCGCCAGGTCAGTTTGGTGTCCAGCGTAAGTCCCAGTACCTGTCACTGTTCGCCAATCTGATCTGCTCTCCAAACAGCCGAAGTTGGGCCGGCCTGTAGAACTATCTTTTCCATCTTAAGAGTACTGCTGCGCTCTTCTCCACGTTAATACTTGTTCTCCAGGTGGTCAGCCAACCCTCAATCTGCGTCAGGTGCATCTGGAGTCGCCTCTCCACCAGCTGCCCTCGCAACGACTCCGCTACTAGAGCCGTGTCGTCCACATACAGTGCCAACTTGGTGTCTGGGGATTTGAGAATGTTGTTCACATATAGACTGAAGAGCACCGGGCCCACGAGGGAACCCTGCGGCACTCCAGCCCGAATGCTTCTGACTTGGGATGTGGCGTTTCCAAAGGTAGTGGAGAAGAAGTGGTGGGATAGATAAGATTGAACAACCTTAACTAGGTAGAAGGGTAGGTTCAGGGAGAGAGGAGTTTGAAAAAGGAGACCTTCCTGCCAAACACGGTTGAAGGCCTTTGCCACGTCGAGAAAGACAGCACCAGTCAGCTTGTGTTGGTGTTGAAGTTCCTCGTGACCTGCTCCACGAGCCGGACGAGTTGGTGAGACGTAGCGTGTCCCACCCGAAAGTCGAACTGCTCGTCCACCAATATGCCCGCCTCGCCAACATGTCGGGTCATTCTCGTCAGTCTCGTCAGTAGTAGTCTCTCGAACAACTTGCCCAAACAGTCGAGCAAGCTGATCGGTCGGTAATACGAAGCTAGGACCGGGTCCTTACCCAGTTTATTAAAACAGAGGACGTTGGCATGCTTCCAGAGCTCAGGAGCAGAACTACGTTGAATAACTCCACGAGGAAGTTAAGGGGATGGATCACCATGAGAGATGAGCGCGGCCGGTTTCTAAGACTATTTCTCTGTACATGATTACTAAGAAAACTATTATACATATTTTAATCAGATTTTTACTACTGTAAAGATCAATTCATTT